>JAQGBA010000406.1:0-36345 GCA_034698125.1 Prionchulus punctatus | reverse complement strand
GCCTTTTATTTGATCATGCAGTTAACTCATTTTGTGATTTTTTGCAGTTAACGCCTTTTGCCTGATGAACGTCGATTTATAGATCGCGTGAAGCTAATTCATTACTCTTAGGTTTGAATGAGTGTTAATTGAAATCAGACAATCTTTAAGTCAGTAATATTCTCGGTTGTTTCTTATAATTTCAAGATTTTCGTCACTAGTTATTGATTATTTTTTATTTAAATATTTCTTTAATGTTTTTTTACTTCAACCTGCTATTTATTTGTAAATTTCATCTAAAATTACTGTAATAAGTTACTGAGATAGAGATATTATAGATTTTTTAAAATTTAAAAACTTTTAATTTCACTCTAAAAGCGCGAAAACTAACGGCGTACAACAATAAAAGGTATAAACGAAAATAACGCAATTTCCGACTTTTTAGATCGTGATTTTCGTTTCGCAATTCGTTAAAGAAAGACGAAATTCTAATCAAGAAATTTTCATCAGCCATTGACGCTACAATTTCGCGTTAGACAAAAACAAACAAATCGTCATATTAATCATCCCAGAATGAGCCCAATTCCGAATCGGGATTGATTTTTTGTATGATTAAGCATTCCGCTCAAGGCTAACGTAAATGGCATCGGCGTTAATTTCTTTTCCAGAACCGACGCTACCGTCCAATGAGTGTCGACCATTGCTGGAAAAAAACGAAATTGGTTTAGACACACTTATGATCAACGTAGAACGTAGAATATTGAGCCAAATTACCTCTGAAAACAAGCCCGGACTTCGGCAAATCCAATTGATAACCGAACGTCGCCGTACTATCTTGCATTCTAAAATTCGTTTCCCATTCCACTCCGAACTGCATATTTTCTTCCTGCTTATGGTAGTAGGACACGTGTAGCTGATTTTTACCGACGGAACCGCTAGCGGTGAATTTATCATCTAAATATAAAAAGATGGAAATTTCGAGCAATTTCTTAATTCAAATAAAAGAATTCAATTTTCCAATTATCATCACTATACTTGAATAACGTCCTAAATAATTGAGCATCGACATTTGTCCACCCGGCATTTGTTTGCTGAATTGGTACGCTAATTCGAAACCGACGCTTATATTTTTGGTTATCGCTCGCAAAAACGAACCAACAATTAAGCCAGATTCGCCGACTAGATCTAAATTTGCCACAGTTAAACTCGCCGTTGACGTCGGAAATTTATAATCGCCAGTTAATTGTACGGCACCGAATTTACTGTTTTGAATCTAAAAATAAAAATTAAAAACGAAAAATTTGTTTTAAAAAGGCAAAAATAAGATGAAATCAAAAGCGTTTCACTTGGGAAGCGAATTTACAACGAAAACGTTCCGTAAATTGATGTATTACGGTCGTAGTTAGATTTCCAGACAAATCGGTCTCGCCAAGAATGACTGGATAAGCCTAGAAAAAACCAACTGTCTTGTTTTTGTGTTGAAAGTACTTCAACGGGACGGAATAGAGAATGCAAAAGATATTTATATTTCGACTAACTTCCTGAGGTCCATACATACGTTGACCAACGTACGTTGCTCCAAATCGATAACCCATCGATGCTTGCGATAAATTTATGGTATGCGATACTTGAAAATGATTCGATAGCATTTTTTGTATCATTATTTTCGCACCATCGAAACATACAGGAAAGACGTCTGAAGAACATAAAATCGGTTAAAAATCTTTTTTTTTTAAATATGACTGTTTATACAAGAAAGTTCAACAATAAGTGAATAAAATAAACTCCACAAAATGACGAAAAGTTTGCGAAAGTTAAAAACATCGTAAATCGCAAATTTTCCTTATGTTTTTTATTCACTTTGCAGACAGTTTCATATTTTAGCATGAAATAAAACAGTAAAAACAAAATTTGTGCACTGTACCCTTGCATTTCTTGTGTAATTCGTCGGCTGTTCCAGGATTATTTTCCATCGATGCCCTGATGGTTTCGGCGGCGACATTCGGAATGGCATCTGGCAGAGTGGAATCATCGCAACGTGCCGTTTTATTGCCGAATAGTTTTCGTAAAAGTGCAGACATTTAGAAATACGCTATTTTAAATTACTTCTATAAATTTGTTTTGATTTTATTTAAAACAAAAAGAAAAACAAAAGAGAAAATTAGAATTTTTTTGTGATTTCCATGAAAATATCTTTGTGCGCTTTCGCATTACCGCATGTAACCAATCTATGACGCTAAAAGCTAAGATTTCGTTGACTAAACTGTCAAAAGCGATTTCAAGATGAATATTTGCGCCAATTCAAATGTAATTGTGCCCAAATACGTAATGAAGAAATAATTTGAAAAATTGAAACTGATTGGCGAAAATTGACGAAAAATTGAAGTTTATGATGTCTCGATGTCAATTTCTGATATCGATTTCCTTGAAACTTGCTTCATTTATAAGCAAATAGCTAACTTTGTTTTCATGTTGATTCCAAGTATCATCATTTCATTGTATAAAGATTTGCACATTTTTCTTTATTTTGGCTGTTAAAGGTTTCCACGAAAATGTCTTGTCAAACAGCTTACTTTGTTACTAGAGAATCTACAAAAAGTTAGTTGAAGATTAACTTTCACTATTAAAAGATGTTAAAATTCGGAATTCAGAAGTCCCCACGGGATTTCTTTCGTATTTAGCAAGTTGGTTGCTGCAGTTCACACATAAATTTCCTTGAACGTGGTTCTCAATTTCTTTTTCATACAGTGTTGATTTATATTTCCAAGAAAGTTTCCTCAAAAGTGTTTACAGTTTGCTCTGAAGTTATTGCAGAATTCGGCTATTTAGGTTTTTGGAAACAGTTTTCTTCGACAATTGTCTTTTGTTTTTCATATATGTTCACTAAATGACAAATCAAAGCTCGTGATGTACAACTATAGTAACCTGCTCATCATCTTCGTCTGCTCGCCTACTTAAACTATTATTTTGGCGCGTCAGTTGGTTCCCATTTGGTTGGTCGGCGTGTATCGGTTGCACGTTTTTTTCCTTTACGTTTTGTTACTTTTTGTCAACTTCTTTTAGTTTCGCGAACAATTTCGACGCTTTATAGTTATATTTTCGGCTTTGGTTGTTTTAAAACCACTATGACGACGTTTTACGCGGCTTGCTTAGGAACGACGCTGTCGCTCATCGTTTCATTTGCCGTTGGTAAGAAGTTCCTCAATTCGATGACCTTTTTTGTTTGCCTATAAGTAAAAAAAATTTGTTTGACTCATTCGTCGTCAGTCATCGAGCAATTTCAATTAGTCAGCGATGACTCAGCGCTTTTTTATATATATATATATATATATATATTTTATCTATAAGGGCTCATATTTACCGCAGAGGGTATCAATTTGGTTTCAATCAATGTCATTTTTTTCGAAACGTTTTCTGTCGTCGATCGCCGTTTGTTTTTGCTGGTTTCAAATTAAATTAGGCAAATTAGAATCAGTGCGATCGATGTTTCGATTGGAAAAAACACACATACTGACGGAAGAGAGCCGATTTTCACACGAGCTAGTTAACAAGCTTTGTTGCTTTTCTCTCAAGATTATCGTTATTCCTCAGTTTAGAGAACCGATTAGCCGCTCTTTTTCATTCTTCCGGTTTCCGTTCTACAAATCGATGTATTTAGAGCAACTAGTCGGTTAAATTTTAAAAAAGAAAATGTTGAGAGAAAGGCGAAAGTCGTTTTAAACGTGAAAACAATGAAAAAACACAATGTTTCTATTTCTTGCGCTGATTTGTTTTTCCGAAGACAACGCTAGCGTTGAGCTGTTACAACGTTAAAGTCGCTTTTTTCGAAACAGAAATGTTTCGTCGGTCGACGGACGCCGAGATGGACGGTCCATAGTTGGTACATACAAATGCGTTGGCGTGGCGTGGTGGACGCCGAAGCAAATACATTTTTTTCTCGTCTGTTTCGGTCGGGCGATTCGGTGAGCACGGCCAAAAATGTTGTCGATTTGTGCAGTTTTTCCACTCTCGGGGACGAACAAAAGTACGTTGGGGAGCACATAACGTCGTCGTCGGTACCGAGAAACGTAACGTACCGTGAACAATAAAACGCGCTCCTGGGTCATTCTTTGTGTCCCCGGGTTCGTTTTTCGGACACCTGACGGTTTCGCCCTTTTGTTAAACATAATCTTAGCGACATGGAAACGCCCGCCGGAGGTTAATTACGTCGTCGTAATTTTTGAATAGCGCGTCAACAATGAGAAACGAAAGCGACCACCGAATGTCGTTCGCAAAAAAGTCCCGAAATGGGCTTATAATGTTTCAAAATAACGTTGTCCTGAAAACAAATTAGCAGTTGTTTTTGTTTACGATCAGAAGCAATTTGAAACGAACGCAACAAACAACAACGCACCGTCGCCCATCTTTTCATTTAATTTATTGGATGACATTTTAGTTTGTTCAGTGCCTTTCCTCTTTCCTGTATTATTTGCATAATTCGTAGACTGTAGTATACGTAAAACAACTTTCGTATCGTATTTCGTTCTGTTTTCTTTCCGCTCGACGACGTAAATTAATCCAATTCGATTTCTTACTTCGTTTATCTCGTTTCGACTGAAAAGTCAGTCGAAGATGTGAGTGTTTCAAGCTCGGGGACATGCGATATTATAACTGGATGAATCACGGGTTTTCATCTTATGTGGTAGTTTCTCAATTCGCTCTCGAATGCAATTCGTTGAGACGACGAAAAACGGTTTAGAGAGGCCTTCGTCGTTGTGAAAAATCGTTTGTTTAACGTAAAGGCGTTTGGTCGATGGACGGATGGACGACGTCCAGAGAGAGACTCGCGTCCAACCAGACGATTCGTGAAACGCTTTTCAGACGTGTAAGGGGGTCTATCCATACAAAATATTGACAGGTTTATGTGGTCATTGTCGCGGTCGGAAAAGGCTATTTTGGAGTGGGGCGGCTTCGAATTTTCAACCCTGTATCATTTCACATCGAGAAAACTAAAAAAATGTCTAATGAATAACCGAAACACACACCGAAGAATAAATAAATACCACAATGAATAAGTAAAAATAAAAAACGCTGAAAAAATAAAAACGATAAATGTGTTTTCTAAACTGGCACTGCATCAATAAAAATTAAGAACTTTTTTGATTTTCCAGGTGCGGATCTTTGGTTGAATCCAAATACTACTTCGCTGATCAAAAAGTTAGACGAAAGCTTCGCTGTACAATGCATTTTGACGAACGCCGAATCGTCATCGATTGTTCTTTCACCATCTTGGACATTCAAAAGACACGAATTAACCGCTTTTCAACATTTAGTTATAAATGACGGACAGTAATAAATACTTCAAACACTTCCGACACGGTAACACTCGTTTTCGGACGCATTTTTTGTTTTTTAGAACTTCGGTCAACAGCAAAAATAAAAACACCGCCAATTTGCTGATATCGAAAGCAACTTTCAATCATACAGGATTTTATCGATGCTCAGCCGAACTTGAACGCGGAGTTACTTTGGAAACTCATTTGAAAATAAAAATCTATCGTAAACGAAAGAAGCTTGTTGTGATTTTTGTTTACAGCTTTGGGACGTGATGGTTTTTTGTTTAGAACCGGTCAAGTTGGAAGACGCACCGATTTCGCAAAATCCAGTGCAAGGAACTGTTGCGAAAATCAAATGCTTGGTCAGCGGCGATCCTCAGCCTGAGGTTCAGTGGTTCAAAAGAACCGGCGACGAGGACATATTTTTGGAAAGTAAATTTTGACGGTTTACTTTTTCGTTGCACAATTCGCTTACAATAGAAGCTGTTTTTTGCGGCCGCAATTTTGTCATTGTCGTCAATCTGTTTGCATATTTGTCGCGTGAACGCTTTCAACCCCGAAAGTATGAACGCAAACGCAAAAACGGTCCTAGATGGCTCTGCATCGTTACAATTTCTGTTCTACACCCTATCCATCTAATTTTCGATGGGGGCGCGTTTTTAATCGACCAGCGTCCCTTCCGTTCGCTCGTCAAATGCCGTTTTCATTTTTCGACCGAACCGGACTATCCTGCGATCAGATTTTTAGATCAGACTCCGTCCAATCCGGTCCCATTTCGTATTTGCGACGAGAAACTAAAGTGTTTATTTATATTGTTCATTTCTCATTCCATTCTCATTCGTCCAATGACGATCTACCGTTTAAAACCGTTGAATGATCGTCGTCCGCTCGTGGGTCGTCGTCGTCTGTAGTTTCTCAGTTTATCCTCGTCGATTCGTTAATCGGCGTTTCGGGTGATTGATGACTGCCTACAAATAGAAAATGAGCCACTGGATGGAAATGTAGTGTTGGTGTTTTGTTACAAAAATACGTGAAATTACGGTTCATTTTACACGATCGACCTTAACTCTGTCGCGCGCATTAAGAAGTCGTGTCAAGGTTAAAAAAGAAAACACGCAGAGGAAAATGTTTGGTCGTCGATCATTTTCTCGAAAATATAACAAAAACAAAATGAAAAAGCAACCAAATAAGTGCATTTTTTTATCGTTATTTGTCTGCAAATTGTTCTTTGACAGGTCAAATTTTTTCGATTAATTTTGATAGAATTTCCGAATGGGCTTGGCTAGTTTTTAATTATTTTCTCGTTCTTACGCTTTCGATTTTGACCAAAAAACACGTGCCTATAATTTAATTATTTTTACGATTTTGTTTTGTTTTCAGCGAACAACGACGAACGATTCGGTTTCGAAGATCACAATCAAATTCTTACGATTGAAAACTTCGATAAAACGAAAGACGACGGTTTGTACAAATGCCAGAGTAATCAGTACTTAACGGCCGACGTCGCCGTGCAAAGTATCACCGTATTTGGTTATGGTACGTTCGATTTGAGAATGTTCCTCGAATCTTCTTTTTCTCAACGTTAAACGTTTCCTCCTTAACGTGTTTAGTGGCGCCGAAGGTAACAACGAACGTGCAAAGCGAAGTTTTTGAAAACGGCGACGTTAATCTTGTATGCACGGTATCCGGCATTCCCGACCCCAAAGTTACGTGGACTAAGGTAATTCGGGACGTTTTTTTTCAATAAATAATTCGCGAACCGCTTTTTGTATCGTTTACGTTTTAACTGCAGGACGATATTCCATTGACGGAGAACGATAAATATTCCTTACCCGTCGTCGGCACGTTGCATTTGTTTAATGGAACGCCGTCGGACGCCGGCACATACAAATGTAAAGCCGAGAACGATGTTGGCGTCGCTGAGGCGGCGATCGATTTGAGAGTTATCGGTAAAATTTCCTATTTTCATTGTCGACTCAATTCGAATCAATTGAGGTCCTTTTTGATGTAATCAATACTGACGGATTTTTTCTAGCCAAACCGACGATATCGCCCATCAAAAAAGAATTAGCCGTTTTAAAAGGCGAAAATCATCCAGTAATGTGTGTTTACGATTTTCACGACGACGACAGCGATTCGAATAAAGCTGGGTGGGTTTCTGACGTTGGGTCGATAAAAGTATGGGATGTGGATTATGCTTCGGTAATGATTCCTACGGTTATGGTTAGTAGATAGTTAGATTTGTTTTTACCTCGACTAAAACGATTTCGAATTTCGTTGTACTTTTGAAGCGAGCAAATATATTCGTGGCGACCGTTAAGGGTCAGGAAAATGCTTTGATGTTGAATATTACGAACGCTTCGATGAAAGACGAAGGAAAATATAAATGCGTCGTTACGAATCGCGCCGGTAGTTCAGTAGAAGAATTCGTTTTGATAGTTGAAGGTATAAAAAAGGTCTTTAATTAGTTTTAGTCAAATGTAGTAAGAGATGTGATGTGTTTTTTGTTCTTTTCTTCCTTAGAAGCGCCGATCATCGACGAAAAGTCGCATAAAAACGTTCGAACGTTGGATAAACAAGTTTCGTTATTTTGCGCTGCTGAAGCTAAACCGTTGCCCGCTTGGAAATGGACGGGCACCAAAGGTCAACCATTAGATTACATAGTGGACAGCGACGTTCTTCAATTGGATATTCCTGTGGATGGTAAAAGTTCTACGTTACACGTACGAAAAATGAAAATTCACGCAGGCTTCATTCGATTTGTTTAAATTCGTTTCATCACTTTTTCAGATTACTCCTTCCGAATCGGAACATTATGGAACATACACTTGCGCTGCCGAAAATCATCGAGGCAGTGCGAAAGAAAGCTTCGAAGTTGTTAAAATCGGTAAACATATTTTGCTTCTTAACTTTTTTTACGTTTCAACCTTTCGCCCGCTTTAGAAGTTCCCGAGACGCCGAAAATCACTATCATCGACGATCATCCGAATAAAGCCGTTTTGAAACTTTCCAACTACGACGAGAATAGTACTTTCAGTTCTCGACCCGACGTCGTTTATTTGAGAGCCATGAAAGATTCGGAATTCGACGATGTATCGACCGAACCAAAGATGGAATTCGTTAAGGGATATCCATACGGTGAGCGTTGAAAATGTTCTGAAATTGTTGAAGTTTTGCGTTTATCGTTTGTTTTTTTTAACTGCAGCGCCAAATGGTCAGTACGTCGTTCGAGATTTACTACCAAATAGCCATTATCGAATCGCTGCAATTGGTCGGAATGAAGCAGGAAATTCGACTTGGCAAATATCCGATCCGTACACTACCAGCCCTCCTGGAGGTAGGAAATTTGTTTCAGCAATCTAATTTTGAGTTTCGAGAGTGGGCAGCGAAATGAACCATATGAACGATTAATACGCTATTTTCAGCTCCGGCTAAGCCGACTTTTATTACGAAAGATGAAACTTCTTGCGATTCTACGTGCATCGTCGAATGGAATGCACCTGACGATCGAGGGTCAGTAATCACTCATTATGCCGTTCGTTACGGCGCCGTGAAAAATTCGAATATCACCGATCGCGATTACGGCGTCGAAGATTGGCATGAGGATCGAATACCGGCGGCCATGCATAATAAAATTACCTTGTCTGGATTGAAGCCCAGTCAATCGTACGTCGTACGCGTAAACGCCGAGAACAGCGAAGGTTCTTCACCTGTTTCGGACGATTTAATTATTCGCAGTGAGTATAGTTGTTTTCGTTTTATCCCGTTTCGCCGATTTTAATTAAACATTTTTAGCTCGAGTCGACTCGTACGAAGACCCAATTTCCGGTAGATTCGGCGTCGGCGCCGTAATTGCTATAGTCGTCGTGTTGATTCTTATTTTGATCTTGTTGATCGACGTCGCGTGCTACTACGTGAATCAATGCGGTTTACTAATGTGCGTTTGCGTTAATTGCTGCGGTAAAACGCCGCCCGAAGTGAAAGCTAAAGTCGTCGCGTTGGAAGAAGGAAATCTATGGTAAGTAATTGATACCATCGCCGATGATAGCTCAAACTTTCAACTACAGTCGATAATTATTAACTGTAAGTCACTTGAATCATTAACGACATACGCTCGGATCGTCAACTACATATAGTTGCTCGGAACTATATTTGCATAAGAACTATAGTGATTGAGGAACTATAGTTGTATTGAACTGATTTTTCATGTACGGACTCTTTTCTAGCATTGACGAAAAAAAGCCGATCAAGGACGTCGAATACAACGACGCTAAAGATGAAGCGAACGAACATACACCGATGATGTAAGACATTTTCGCGTGTTAAGTTTTTTTCGAGAACTATTACTTGCTAACTCATGGCGAAAGTTTTGTTTTTGATTTCTTTTCTCAACCCGTTCGTCTTAGTTTTTGTTTCATTTTTTTCTTTACCGTTGCAGCGCTGCGGATACAAATCAAACGAAAAAAGATACGACGGTGTAAAAGAAAAATGGAAAATTGTCCTATCATTAATTTTATTAATCCTTGTGTAGAAGCATGGTTGTTTTTGTTTTTCGTTTTGTCTTAGATCGCTTATACAATTTTTTGATTTATTGTTTTTATTTCGAATCTCTTAAGTTATTTATCTTGCGCATGTTGTTTTTTAGCTTTACGTTGCTATTTTCTGATCCTAATCGAAAATGATCTTTCGCTTCATTTTTACGAACTTAAATACGTCCTCGTTCTTTGTTTTTTGGTGCTCATAAATGAGTGATTCGAGTTGATTTATTGTTACTCGAAATTATGCAACATTTTCCTTTTTTCAGTTTTACAGTACTGTATTTTACAAGAATTTTTCTCGTACCTATAGTTTGTATCTTTCGTTTTAATTTCTCGCTTTGTTTTATGTTTTTTAACGTTTATAGTGTACAGTTTTATTTCAGTGAACCGTAAAAGTAATTTCTCTTTAATCCTGTTCGACCGAACGCCAAACGATGTAAAGTATTGTCTTTAGTTGATAAATTTGAAATTCGTTAAAGAAAGGTGTGCGTTTTTTATTAGTGGCAAACTTTAGCGTTCACTTTTGAGGACATTTTTAAAAATACGTTTTAAAACAAATTTTTCTTCTTTTTTGGTACCATTCCTTAATTTTTTTTACAAAGAAACGTAATTTGGATTATATCTCGCGTTTGTGGTTTTGTTCGAGATGGCGGGTCGCCAGTTGTGAATTCAATTAAGCATCTTTTAAGTGGAAAATTTGTTGTTAATTTGTCGAAAAAGTAAATCGTTGAAAACGCAAAGCTATATAAAAATCTGTAATGGAAATTTTCTAATTTCATTTCTGCGATTTAAAAATACTTTCTTTACCCCGAACGACATTAACGAATATCTTAAAACAAAATATCGGAAGTTCTACGCGACAACTTACTGCGTTACTTTTTTCTAGACTGGTGAATTTGGCAATCTATACTAATTTATTAGACGAAAAAATACGACATCTCAGCTGAAAATTAGTTTTCTCGTCGACAATTGATAATTTTGTGTTTTATCATCATAATTTAAAATCACAATATAAAAAGGCTTGATAAAGAATAACTACTATTAGAGAATGATGTTATAACGTTAAAACATTTACTTATACAAAGCAAAATAAAAAAACGAAAACATTACAACGTAGTCGCCAAAATAATATAAAAGCGAATTATTAGTTATACGTTTAAATAATTTGAAGCTTCTTTGCTCTCGAACGAGTAACTCTTTGTTCTAAGACAGGACTCAGCGGAGTTTGATCCAGTTTGCTTAAGAGCACTGAACATTCTTCGATGACTTCTTTCGATTCATTTTCCGAAGCAGTCTTCTTTCGTCTAGGCGCTTTTGTTGCAGTCGTTTTTGCTTGCTTTAAGGGCACTGAACATTCTTCGCCGACTTCTTTCGGTCCATTTTCCAAAGCAGTTTTCTTTCGCCTAGGCGTTTTTGCTTGCCTTCCAGTTGGCTGTGGCGACGATACATCGATACATTCTATATCGTTCAAATTCTTGCCTTGCCCGGGTACGAACGAAACTAAAGAAGTAATAAAATAAAACAAACGAACGATGGATGAGCAAATTCAGTTACATGTTGGCCCTGATTCTGTAGCAGTTTTCTTTCGCGTAAGCCTTAAGGGCACTGAACATTCTTCGGCGACTTCTTTCGGTTCATTTGCCAATGAAGTTTTCTTTCGCCTATGCGTTTTTGCTTGGTTGTCAGTTAACTGTGGTACCGATACACCAATATATTCCATAGTTGCCGCTTCTTCGATAACGTTGTCGTTCAAATTCTTGCCTTGCTCGGACACTAACGAAACTTGAAATGTAATAAAAATAAAACAAATCAAAAACGAACGAACGAACAATGAACAAAGTCGCTTACCAGTTGGTGGTGGCGACGTATCAACCCCAATATTCGCAATCGCCGTGTCTTCGATAATGTAATCATTCGAAATCTTGTCCTGGACGAACGGGGACGAATCTTAAAAAAACGTAAAAATTAAACAAACTCCAAACGATGAAGAACAAAAACCTGCTCACCATTTCGCTGTGGCAACAATTCGTTACACTTTACTTTTGACGCTTCCTCGATAGTGTCGCCATTCAAATTCTTGCCTTGTACAGATATGAACGAAACTAAAAAAGTAATAAAATAAAACAAACGAACGGTGGATGAGTAAATTCATTTACCTGTTGGTACTGATTCTGCAACAGATTTCTTTCGCGTAAGCCTTTTTGTTGCAGTCGTTCCTGTATGCCTTAAGGGCACTGAACATTCTTCGACAACTTCTTTCGGTTCATTTTCCAAAGCAGTTTTCTTTCGCCTAGGCGTTTTTGCTTGCCTACCAGTTGGCTGTGGCAACGATACATCGATACATTGTATATTCGTGGCGTGCTCGACAATGTCGTCGTTCAAATTCTTGCCTTGCTCGGACACGAACGAAACTTAAAAATTAATAAAAATAAAACAAATTAAAACAAACGATGAATAAATTCGCTTACCAGTTGGTGGTGGCGACGTATCAACCTCAATATTCGCAATCGTCGTTTCATCGATAATGGAGTCATTCGAAATCTTGTCCTGGACGAACGTGGTCGAATCTTAAAAAAAACAATAAAATTTAAACAAATTCAAAACGATGAAGCACAAAAATCTGCTCACCATTTCGCTGTGGCAACAATTCGTTACACTTTACTTTTGACGCTTCCTCGATAGTGTCGACATGGTCATATACGGGCATGAACGAGTCTAAAAAATGAACAAAATTTATCAAATTAAAAAGAACATTGAATAAAATCTGTTTACCAGCTGGTGGTGGTTCCGAAGCAGTTTCATTTCGCGTAAGTTTTTTTGCATTAATGGATTTCTTACCTGAATCAGTAACGTACACAATCAGATAAAATGCTTGTTTACCAGTTGGTTATGGCAACGATTCTAAGTTACATTTTACATTCAACGCTTCTTCGAAAGTACAGTAGTTCAAATTATTGCCTTGATCGGACACGAACACAAAACAAATTTAAAACAAACGAACAGTGAATAAATCGAGTTACTAGTTGGTGGCGGTAACGTTTCATCCGCACATTTTTCAATCGTCGTTTCTTCGCTAAAGGAGTCTTTCGAAATCTTGTCTTGAACGAACATGAACGAATCTTAAAAATGCAAACAAACAAAATTTAAAAATGAAAAACGATAAGACAAAAATCTGTTTACCAGTTGATTGTGGCATCAATTCATCGATACATTTGACATTCAAAGCTTCTTCGATCGTTTCCTTTACGGAGACGAACGAGTCTTAAATAGAACAAACATTAAACGAAATAAAACAAACGAACAAGGAACATATCCTTGCCAATTGGTGGCGGCAATATATCATCCTTAAATTTTGCAATCGACGGTTCTTCGGTGATAGATTCATTCGAAATCTTGTCATGGGAGGACACGTACGAATCTTGAAAAACCAACCAAAATTAAACAAAGAGCAAACAACGATAAACAAAATCTATTTACCAATTTGGGGCGGTAACGTTTCAGCGCCACATTTGGCATTCAAACCTTCTTCGTAAATGTCGCCAACTGAAATCTTTTCTAGAATGGACACGGATGAATCTTAAAAAAGCAAAAAAAATTAGACGAAATTAAAACAAAGACGAACAAAACCTGCCTACCTGTTGCTGGTGGTAACGTTTTATCGTCACATTTTTCATTCGATGCTTTTTCATTAATAGCGCCAGTCGAAAGTCTGTTTTCGATAGCCATGGGCGAGTCTGAAAAACGCAACAAAATTAAAATGGTCTAACAGAAACAGGGTGGCAACATTTCATCACCACATTTTAAATTCGACGCTTCATCGTAAACGTCGCCATATGAAATCTTTTCTAGAATGGACACGGATGAATCTTAAAAAAGCAAAAAAAATTAGACGAAATTAAAACAAAGACGAACAAAACCTGCCTACCTGTTGCTGGTGGTAACGTTTTATCGTCACATTTTTCATTCGATGCATCTTCATTAATAGCGCCAGTCGAAAGTCTGTTTTCGATAGCCATGGTCGAGTCTGAAAAACGCAACAAAATTAAAATGGTCTAACAGAAACAGGGTGGTAACATTTCATCACCACATTTTAAATTCGACGCTTCATCGTAAACGTCGCCATATGAAATCTTTCCTTGAACTGAGAAGTATGAATCTTAAAAAAGCAAGAAAATTCAACGAAAATAAAACAAAAGGTGAACAAAATCTGCCTACCTGTTGCTGGTGGTAAGGTTTCTTCGTCACATTTTGCACTCGACCCTTCTTCGTTAATGCCATCACCAATCGAAATTCTAACTTGCATGGATATGGGCGAATCTAAAATCGTTTCATCGCCACATTTTGAATTAGACACTTCTTCGATACGGAAGCCATTCGAAACATTGTCTTTGACGAACACGAACGAGTCTAAAAAATGCAACAAAAATAAACGAAATTAAAACAAAATACGAATAAATATTGCTTACCTGTTGCTGGTGGTAACGTTTTATCGTCACATTTTTCATTCGACGTTTCTTCATTAATAACGCCAGTCGAAATTCTCTCTTGGACGGAAATGAGCAAATCTAACAAAACGTAATAAATTAATATCACCAAAATTGAAATGAACTGTAAAATCTGTTTACCAGTTGGTGGTGGTAACGTTTCTTCGTCACATTTTGCATTCACTGATTCTCCGATAAGGGAGTCATTCGAAATCTTTCCTTGGACGGACAATGAAGAGACTTAAAAACTACAAAAAAGTAAATAAAACAAAACAAACGAAGAACAAAATCTGCAGACCAATCGGTGCCAACGCTTGACCATCACATTTTCCAATCGACTCCACTTCGTTAACTATAATAATTTCGGGAATTTGCGATTCTGCAATATTGTTCGAAAAAATTGTAAATGGTTGTTTCTTTTGTAACAACTATACGAAATTTTTTAACTCGTCGAATACTCACCGAGACCTAAAACTGTTGAACGGTAAATGCGACGAGTACGCTTAGGCGGTGCAGACGTTTGAGACCTGATCGGAAAATTGGTAGGATTCGAATGGCCAGGAGTCGGAAAGCGAGGTTTATATGCGACAGCGGGCGTAGTTTCGTTTTGTTTCAGTGCACCGTTCGTTGAAATTTTAGCGGTTGTTTCGCTCGACACAATTTTCGATTTCATGGATCCGATCGTCGCCGCTTTGCCGCGTTCGCCGGTAGCGTTTTGTTTCGGCGCGCCGCTCGTTGAACTTTTAACTGCTGTTTCGCTCGAAGACGAAGCGCTGGATAAAACTCTCGATTTCATAGATCCGATCGGCGCCCGTTGCGGAGTGGCCGCCGCGTGTTTGCTGCGTTGGCCAGTGGTTCTTTCGCTTAAAAAGGCATTCATGGAAACGGTTCCTTTATTCGGTGTTCGGTCGAACGTCGTCGACGAATAATTAGGTTTCAAGTCGAATTTCGTCGACGAAGGGCCATTCGGACGCCAAGGCGGTAAAGGCGGTGATTTTTTGCGTTCGCTGCAAACTGCTCGAACAGGAATTGGATAGCGATTTATATTGGTACATCCGGGGCTTTGACTCGGACTCTCGTTCGGAAATGTTGTAGATGGTGCGTCACCCGCCGCTAAATTTCGACAAGATGTAGCCGATTTGATCGATGTCGACTGTGATGAAGCGTTGTCTCCTGAATAAAAAAAAAACAACTCTTTTCACGTTTTTATTCGGCGTAAAATCTGAAAATTACCGCTGCCGATGAGCATATTGGATCGAATATTCTCAGAGAAACCAGAAAACGATTTAGATCGACGTTTTTGAATTCCCAGAGATTCGAAACGGAAGTCCCGATCGGAGATCGTGAAAACATCGCCGTGTTTCAATTTTGTTCGCGTATTTAACGTTTTCCCGTCGAAAACAGTCGGATTCTTATCGCTAACGTTCTCCAACATGACCTGAAAGGAGAATTATTCATAAAAAACATAAAAGAATGACAGAAAATTTTGTTAACTACTTCGTTGCTGTCGCTAACGGTCACTATACAATGGTTCAACGATACAGTTGGCAACTGGACACGAATATCGCAATTTCCGTCCCTTAAATGGGTCTCATTTTTGAGTAAACTCGGCAATAGCACGAAACAGAAAGAATAAAACGAAAAATGTTAATTTTTATTAGCATTGTCGAAAAAAAGTATAATTCTTACCGTCCAATAATAATTTGTTTCTTCGTAATCGGAAATCGAGATCCTTCGAGGCCGTTTCGTTTGATTACTATTATTTTCCCGTAAAGAGGCATTTTCGACAAAAAAAATCACTAAGTAAAATACAAAACGAAATAAAATATGAAACGCGCTTGAAAATTGAGTAGCAGCGCAAAGCGCTACTTTACAATAAATTTTGAATATGATATAGGTAAAAATGGGTGGAAGATAGTACTTGCGCGCTAATTTAAAAATTTCATAGCGATAAATACCAAGTTAACAGATTATTAAATTAATTAAAATTTAGGAATTTATTTAAAATTTCATGACATCATGGAAAAACAAATTTATTGCATCAGTTTTCTTTTTTGTTTGAAAACAAGCTAAAATTTTAATTATAAATTCTTACATACTGTATTTCGTTTCCGTGTAGCACCTTTGGCTTCTTTGCCGCTGTTTAAAAAAACGGCGCACTTTGGCGACCGATTTTTTGCACTTATACAGGCAAACTTTGGTCACTTTTTTAGTAATTCGAGTAATAATCCAGAGTAATTCGAAATGGTTTTTAAAACTTTCAAGTCGCCTTACGCCGCCGTTCGACCGGCTTACGTAAAACGAAGAAGTCGAGCGTCGTTTGGTCGAACGCCGGGACGAACGCCGACGCCGTTGACTTCCAAAACAAAACCGGCTAATATAAAAGTAAGGGCTTAAAATTGTTCCGTAAATTATTATGTCGGTTAAACTTCAATAATTTTTTTTACGTTTCCATTTTGTACACGTTAGTTGAATTTTCGTATCATGTTAGGTTTGCGTTCGCGTCCGACCGCCGAACGGTCATGAAAGTTCTTTCCCCGAATCGCGCGTCGTCGTACGTCCGTGGGACGAAAAAGTTCTCGTTTTCGATCCTCGCGAAGCGCAAACGCCGTCGTTTTTCAAAGGACGCGTTATAAAGTAGAGAATAAGGAAATTTTTCCGGAAATGCAAAATAGCCACGAATTACTATTGCAGAGATCCAACGACGAAACGAAATAAGGATCTAAAATTAGCTTTCGATCGCGTTTTCGATGACGGCGCAACGAATCAAGACGTGTTCGAACTAACAACAAAAGACATGCTTGATCATTTGATGGACGGCGTTAATTGCTCGGGTATAGCTGCATATTAACTATAGTCTCCAGGCAATATATCTGACAGGCTATAATCATGGCTAGTCTATTTACAAACATAGCAATGTCGATTTTTGTTTTTAGTTTTTGCTTACGGTGCTACCGGTGCTGGTAAAACGCATACAATGCTCGGCAATTCTTCCTCGCCCGGAGTAATTTTTCGAACGATGCAAGATTTATACTCCAGAATCGACGCCGCGGTGGACGACGTCGTTTGTAACGTTGAAATATCCTATTTGGAGATTTATAACGAAACCGTTCGGGATTTATTACGTCCCGAAGCAGGTATTTTGCCTGTTCGCGAAGATGGCGAACAAGGAATATTGGTCAACGGATTGACGCTGCATAAGGTAAAATTTCGTACATTTCTCACTTACGTCATCGAGAACTAAATTTAGAAACCTGTTTTTTTGTTAACTTCAGCCATCAGGCGCAACTGATTTGCTTCAAATGTTAGAATTCGGCAACTGCAACAGAACTCAACACCCAACCGATGCCAATAAAGAATCGTCGAGGTCTCATGCCGTTTTTCAGGTATTTTGTCTCTGCAAGTCTATTTGCGCACTTTGACACAAATTTCTTGCTTTTCTAGCTTATTTTGAAACAAAGTCCGAAAACCGTTGATATTTCGTCGGACGTGTTAGTTTCGAAAATGGCGTTAATAGATTTGGCTGGATCCGAACGCGCGACGGCGACGAAAAACTGCGGAGAACGTTTTCGCGAAGGAGCCAGCATAAACAAATCTCTGCTCGCCTTAGGCAATTGCATAAACGCGCTAGCCGAAGGAAAGGTGCGAAAGTTTTCAAACATTTTCAAGCGTGTTTTTTTGTTAATTTTTATGCATTTCAGAAAGGTGCACACATTCCGTACCGCGACAGTAAACTAACAAGAATTTTGAAAGATTCTTTAGGTGGAACGTGCCATACGGTTATGATTGCAAACGTTAGGTGTGTTAAAATGAAATCCTGAAAATTTTTATCTTTATACCTAAATTTTTGTCTTTATCCTAAAATTTTTATTCTTCGTTCTTATTTTAGTCCCAGTTCGTTAAGTTACGAAGACACGTACAATACTTTGAAATACGCTGATCGAGCGAAGCATATTAAAGCCGATTTAAAGAAGAACGTTTTTCGAGTCGATCAACACGTTCATCAATACGCTAAAATTGTGCAAGAATTACGTTCTGAGGTACTTTTGAAAGCGACATTTATTTTTTTGCGGCTTGTTGATTTTTGTTGCATTCGTTCAATCATGTCAGGTTGACGTTTGGAAGTCGAAGTACAAAGACGCGGTGAAAATAATCGACTCGTTAAAAGCACAGATACACCAAAACGGCGTTGAATTAAACAAGAAATCGTCACTGAGTTCGCTCAGTTCGGTTGAAAAGTAATTCATTTTCGATTATTATTTTTTGCCACATTTTGATTTTTAGTATTATCGTTTTAGCTACGAGAATGAAAGTATTCGTACTCCGTTGTCGTTTCGTGCCGAATCTTCTTCCGAATTTTTAAACACTCCCTTCGACTTGGACGAGGCTTTTCAACAGACGCCTTCCATGGACAGTGAAAAGTTAATGGCCGATAGAATTGCCAAAGATTGTAACGAAAATTTGTCATTGTAATTAATATTTTTTCGTTTTCGTTTTTCGTCTCTAAACTTACAATTTTGCGTTATTTTAGAGCACCTGTGATGCCAAAACCTTGCCGGAAAACCTACTTGTTGGAAAATATTATGTCATCAGCGTCGCCATTGCCATCCGCAACGACGACAACGTATTCAAATGGGGTTTTCTCGCCTTTGCGCGAAATCGGCAACCAAAGACAAAACGTTGTTCATGCTGCCAAGTTACCTTCGCCGTCCACTCCCGTTGCAATCACGGTCAAAAAGAGTGTCGTGTTGGACGACGATGGGTTTAAACGACCCGCGCAGCCGCTTCCAAGGAAAACGCCGATGCTAACGGCCGCTCAGCGTCAAAACATAGAAGATGTAAAACGATACGGTTTGCCGTCTTTTACGGAAAACTTCGTGCTAAGTACACTTTTTATAAGTCTTTTCGATGTCTTTTCGCTCTCTTCAATGGTTTGAAACAAATTACAGATACTAGACGCAATAGAATGCCTGCGTCGAAGCCGGCGAGGTAGTTTGTTTGGCTTTTAGTTTTCTTTCATGTTTCTAGAAATGATCTCGTATCTGTACTTCAGCTTGCTCAAGTCGCCCTCTGTTTCAAATTTGCGCGAGAAGTTTGAAAAGCCGTCGTGTTCTCGGTAAGTTTTTGTTAACGAGTTTTTTTTTTTATTTAATTTTAGTCTATCGATTTTTAGATTGAAAAAAACTTTTTCATCGTCAAATTTAAAATCGAACTAACGTGTATTGTATTGTCTTCCGTTCTTCTGTTTCTCATTTTCATTGTAATTTTTGTTTATATTTGTTCTTCGATTTTGTTTCAAAAAAAAGCCCATTTGAATTTTTTTAAAACAAATGTGTTATTTTATTTGACTAAAAATACAAAAATCTGATATACATACCAATTAAAAATACATAATTATACAAGGCACGAAAATGTGCATTCATAGCTGAATAAATTAACCAACGTACTTAAATTTACGTCTCATTTCATTTGGAACCGGTCGCAAAATTTTTCCATATGCCCTCGTTCGCCGCACTTTTGACATTCGACCGGTTCGCCTTTGGCGCATTGTTCGTGCGAATGGTCGGCGGCGCCGCAATAATAACACCGATTCTTTATCGTTTTGTATCCTCTCGACGGCGGAGGCGAACCCAAAACAGAACCAGGATTCGAAAACTGAGTTTGATTCGTTGGAGGCACAAAGTTTAAGGCGTTAACGCTCAGCGATCGTTGGTCTTTTCGTTTCGGAGATTGACGACGATTCGCCGACGACGATGTTTGATTAACGAATCCGTGCTCGGCAGTAACGCTTTCGCTTTTCGTCATCATAGGTTTAACTGACGACGATTTCTTTTTGAACGATCTTTTGCTTACAGATTTCTGTTGATCTATTTGTTCGACGACTATTGTTGGAGTTTGATTTGGAGCCTATTAATAATAGCGATTCATGTTAATTTTAGTTTCAACATGTACAGTACTGCGGATAGTCAAAACTAAAGCGATGCAAACTCTACAGAAACCGAATAAAATATGTTAATAATTATTACGAATGAAAGAGCAGTAGAAAGTAAAGAATAATAATAATAAACCAATGGGTTCAATGATTAGTTTATCAATTGAAACATCTAAAAAATCAAAATTCTGCTAAATTGTAACCGATTGAGTTCATGAAGCATGAATCAGCAACATGAATTTCTGAATTGTTTGAATTGTGCAAATTATCTCCTGTATTCAATATTGGCTAACTACAAAAAAACGACAAAAAAATAAAACAAATTTTTCTGAATCACTTGAACGTCATATTGTGTCACAATTTACTGAATATTAGATTGAAAAGCCACGAAAAAGCGTGTTTTGTTTGCAAGCTGAAAAGAGTTAAGACTGAAGAAATTGTTTTTTGTTCTTAATTAATTTGAATGGAATATAAAAAACATCGTCAATTATTTCCCTAAGAAATGTTCTAGTAATCAGTTGATTCTTCATTTCAATTAACTATTCAATTTGAAGTATTAATTAATTTTTGATAAAAGATAAAAGACGGAAATGCATAATTATTCCTAATTCAATTTAGATTGTTTCCGCCCGATGAAAATAATGATGTAAAATGCTAAAAGAGAATTCTCTAAGGTTCCCAATATGTCGTGTGTGTAGTCGGTCATAGAGTACAGTCATGTACATAGAGTATAGTCATGTACAGTCAAAAAACTTGATTCCGAAGCCGGTTCATGTGCCGTGCCATAAATAGAAACAGAAAATGAACATTTTAAAAAACATTCGAAGATTTCTTTCTAAACTTACCGAGGAACTTCTAACGAAGACAGGTTCATCAATAGGTTCAGATAGTGACGGTCGTTTTGTTTTAGTTGGATTGCTGCCCATAACCAATAAGACAAAGACTAGGAATTGTTTAAATCATCAAATAGCAGAATAAGGAAGACGACGAAATAAAAACGGGGTGAAGCTATAACGAGGCAATTTTTCGTGTCTTAGCGAAAAATGCAAATTGGAAGAATTTTGATTGTATTTAACGGTTTATAACGGTATCCAACGTTGATAATTAATGTACACATCGATCGAGAATGTGAAACGACGTCGAACAAAAAGTAACGACAATGAGAAAGCTTGGGAAACTGGAAGCTCTTGGCAACAGCCGAGAAAACGAATGATTTTTGGGCGCAGACCATTTACGGCGATAAAAATTTATCGACTACCTTTCGGCCAACGTAAATCGCCTACGTATTTCGCTCGTGGATCATTAATTCATTATAATGCACGAAAACTTACTACGCGCCAAAAAACGATACAGGAAATTTTTTTCATTTTAATCACATGAACTGTTATTAAATCAATTTCGTGAGATTTTTCTCTTATTTTAATCGTCGCGAAGAATCAACAGGCAACAATTTCGTGAAACGGAAAAGAACAAAAAATTAAACTGAACCGCTAATTTGTTCCTTTTGTAAAACAACTGTTTCTTCAAATATAGGGACCTAAAATGGAACAAAAAGCAAAATTAAATTCTGTAACAGTGGCAGTGCAACGACTAAAAATATAAGGCATAATACCATCGGAGTCTCATCTATTTCTCGAGATAGAGGTGACATTGATGATCTTTCTTCATTTGTTCCATCGAACCTGTGGAGAGGTAAACTTTGCAACCACTCTAGCATTCTGAAAAATCTTCAAGATTGAGATTAAAATACAAAAAACGAACCAAATCCAACACAGTTACGGCTTATCTGTTTTTTCCGTTTTAACGATATACGAATCGATGTAATCTTGTCTGAACTTTTCCATCTCTACCTAACAACAAGACGTTAATTACTTTTTTAAAACATGTAAGTCAATTGTTGTAAGGTTACTTGATAGATATCCCACAAAATGCTGTCGTGAGTCGAAGCGTATCGTTTGTTATAGGTGTCAAAATGAGGCTAAAACAAGAAACGAAAAATTCATGAGATTGTAATTCGAAGATTTATGAGGCTGTCGTTCTAATCTGTCACCTCTTCTAAAACGAGACCCAAACCCGGAGCACGAGGAATATCTTGCTGAAATACAAGAAAATTCTCAAGATTGATTAAATAAACATTTTAAACATTTTTTAACGTGAATTAAAAATTCGTCACAAAATTTGTGAGACGGCAATTCCTATCAAGATATTATTTGCTTCATCACGAGTTTTATATCGTTGGAAATTATTTCGAAACTTTCTCTTACTTACTCTTTCGTTAGGCGAAAAGCATTTCTCGATGTAAGTTTTGTCAACGAATCCTCTAACAACGGATATTATTATACCTAAAAAGCAAATTATTAATTAAGTTTCTTATTTATTCGTACGTGAAATCGTTTCACCAATCATTTTTCTAATTTGATGCAACATAAAACTTTGCCCTCTAACTTTAAATGTGACGAATTCCATATCGTCACGTATAAAAGGTTGGCCGCACTAAAAAATCAACTTCTATGACGATAATTTTGTTGATTTCTCAAACACTCTTGCCTACTTCGAAACTAATTATGAAACGGTTGCACGCTTTATCGGTAGGTTTTCTGAAGAAAAATTTGTATAATACTAATAATGAATTCAAAAAAAACTGACAGTCAAAACAAATCGAGACCTGTTCGATGTAAAATTATAATAATTATGCGTTCCCTTGAAAATGAGCAGAAGTTTATTTATTTCTTCCAATCTTTCATCTAAAAATTACTATACAAGTTAAAACAAATCAAGTAATTCAAGCTGATAACTTTCAAACCCACTTGTCATACGGAAAGTTTCATCTGACTGCTAAAAAAATACAACAAAGCGTTGTTATACAAGACACAAAACTGCTCCCTCTTATTCACTTCATTCGGGTGTGCAAAAGAAAACGCAGGACATGTATAACTGTACGAGCGATTATCGCATGCTCGTTTAGCATCGAATCCTTGAGTGACACGCACAATTCCTGAAACGTTTTTTCTCTCTTTTAGTCAATAAATAATGTGGTTAGTTTACTAAAATGAAAGTCATACGCCAAACTTTAATTGTTTCAGGAAGATCTTTGTTCATTGTTTCGACGTGATTTTGCATCATGTCATGTTCGTTTCGAGGCAATTTCACGGAGCATATTTGTTTGAATGCTGAAACGTTTTTATCAGTTCGTGCTGCTCGTTGAAAACACATTTTTTGTCCGGGCTTTTTAATATCGTCGTCGTCGATCAAATTGACGTTTCGTAAAGCTTTGAAAATTTCCCGTTCAATTGTCGGAATTTCTAAATTGCTGTAATGAAAGACAACTGATAATTTAAAAACTAAAATGGAGCATTTTTTAAAATGTACTTACACCTGCATTCCGAAATATCCAACGCCGCAATACGATAATAAAAGCGCGTATTTATGGTACTTAATTCTAACTTTCGATGTCGTTTCCGGTTCCGTTTCATTTTTGTCATTCTGAATGTTATTTTAAAAAAAAGTACATCTAATACGAATTGTGAATTTTTTCAAATTAAATAAAACATCTGTAAAATTATTACCTTACTTCGTTTTTTAATCGTTTTATTTCGATTTCATCTTCGGTTTCTATCTTTCGTTTCAACGAATTTTCTTCATCCACGCTGCTCATGATCTTCTTGTACTTCAATAATTTGGCAAACCTGGACGAGAAAAGAATCCGAAATGGCTGTCTGACCATGTCTTACTGTGACTGAACACACTGAGAAAGGTGCTCAAAACAAATCCGAGTGTATTGAGATAGATTTTAACGCAAATCAATCAAAAACTGCTTGATATTCAAATTAAACACGTGTTTAACAAACGTCTACCTACTATGCAATAAACTGTTTTCATGAAACTATGTCGAAAGAAAACCATACAAGTTACGTAACAGTTTAAGGTTGTTTGCATTTTCAATTCTAACCCATTATTTTCGATCGTAATCATTGACAGTAAATAGTAAATAAAAAAATTAATGCAAAAAAACAACTTTCCATTAACAATGATCAATAATTTATTTCTTTTCATTTTGTAATTTTTTCAATAAAAATTCCACTTGATGACCTAATTTAGGTTGACCACGTTTTGTTCGTTTATACATGCATTTCATTTTAAATTTTTTCATTTCTTTCGATTTTTTCAACGCGATCTCTCTTTCTTGTTTCCGTTTTTCGGCTAACTACAAAGTAGGAAAACAAAACATTTCCCACGAACATCTTTCCAAAGGGCATTTATCAATTAGGCTTAATGTATCTCATATTCGTAGTCGAATCTGAATATTAAAATGCGTGCTTGACGTGTTGCATTTGAGAAAAACAAATTTTTCAGTTTTTTTTGCGTGAAATTGTGTCCGAAAAGTGTAAAAACAGCTGAAACAAAATTTGTCACACGAAACTACAAACTAAACTTGCTTACTCGTCGTTTTTCTTCACGTTCTCGTTTTATCCGTTCATTTGCCAATTGAGCTTTTTCGTACGTATGAAGTTTCCGTTTTTTTCTCAAAACAAACGAAAATATATACAACAAATGTCAAAATTTAAAATCAAAAAAGGAAACAATACGTACTTAGGAACATCATCGTCATCTGTAACGTCGTAATCGCTTTTTCTCTTCGCTTCGTCCATTTCGACAAATAGCAATCGTAACAAATTTCGGTGATATTAGATGATACTTACTTTCGTTCTTCTATAATTTTTTCGTGACTTTTATTGGAAAGTTTTTACAAAAATTACAAAAATCTGCTTTATTCCTTGTAAAATTTTAATATACTGCGCACGCGTTTCAAGATACAGATACGACGGTGAATATGGGAGCCATTCGCCTAAATGATAAACGTCTCTTTTGTCAGTACGCCTTGGACCCAAAAAATTATTTTCGACTAAAATTGCAGAAAAGAATTTTTTGATGCTACAAACTAAATCAAAAAGAGTATACAATTAAATTTTTCTATAAAATACAAATTACGACAAATAACTTATACTTAAGTTTTTTATTTGCTTTTTTATTATTACAGCTGCACAAATTACAGCTTCAAAATTGCAGATACATAGTAGCAAAATTTGTATGTTTTTAGTATGTTGATGTATTTGAATGTTTTTAGTATCTCGGTCAGAATTTTTCCAAAATGTAACCCAATAAAATAACATTATCAGGTAAAAACAACGATTGTGAAAATAACGCCGAATCTGTATTATGTGTAATGTAACTTCGTGCGCGATGAAAATAATTTAAAAAATCAGTGTGCACTCAGAGAAATAACTTGTTTAATAGAAAATTGGTATGATCCAAATAGAAAAGCGGCCCGATTTGGTTTTCTTCCCGTTTTGATATTTCTTTGAAACTATCGAGTCTAATCGTTGCTGTACCACAAATGAATAAAAATAAAGGTTTGAAGTTTGAATTTATCGTTTCAGGACCATAATTGTGTAACGTTTATTGCAAAACCGGTTGGTTTTCAGATTTTTTTATCATTTTACGTTTTTGTTTCGGTGTCGGTCGGTCCGGTCGGAGATGTCGGTTGACAATGGTGAATCTGTGAATAAAATTATAAAAACAAATAAAGCTAATACTCTAATAACGCAAAGTTCGATAAAGGCGAAGAATACGAAGATTACGAAGGTTACGGCTTCAAAGCCGAATAAAATTCAACAAGAAACGAAGCAAAGTTCGATAAGTGCGAAGAATGCGAGTTTAAAACCGAATGAAATTCTACAAGAAACGAAGCAAGATTTGATAAATGCAAAGAATACGAGTTTAGAACCGAATAAAATCCAACAAGAAACGAAGCAAAGCACGATAAAGGCAACGAATAAGCTGTTAAAGAATGCTTCTGATCAATATTTTCGAGATGGTAAAAGAGAAATCGACTTTATTTTAGTTATCGATAAATTTGACAGCAAGAAAGAATCAGTTCGTAATTCTTTTCAATCTTCGTTAGAATGCCGCGGACTCGAGTTAGAACTCGAAAATAGCGAGACTATGGACGGTAGAAGGCTTCAATTCGTTAAAATTCACGCACCCGAGGACGTATTAGACACAATGGCCGAAAAGTATCGTTTAAAATTACCTATGCGCACCGAAGGGCATCCACAACAGTTACCGAAAACGGCTTTCGAAGAATTTTTTAAATGTAAATGGTTCAAGTAAGAAAATTCAATTATTCACTGATAAAAGCGAATTTTGATTTTATGAACTCGATTCAAGTAAATATTTCGCTCGTTTTGATTCTCTTGATTTTCCTTGTACTGTCTCCCCTTTTTCGAAGGGATTTCATGAAACGCAATTTTTTTAGTTTGCCCGATTTATACACGCAAACGTATGAAGTTCATCCGAATTATTTCGCAAAATTTAACAAGAAGATATCGCAGTCTTATATTCCTTACAGTGCAACGAGTTTTTATCATCCGAGCCATCGAATTCAGTTCGTTTACGAAATTTTGTGCGAAACAAATTACGAAGAATGTGCGGCGCAGAATCTGAACAATGTACATTGCGAAGCAAACACCGAAGGAATTCCTGGAATCGAACGATTGCTAAAAGAAGATGTCTACTTAGCCGCTTATCCGCTCCACGATGGTGATTTTCGACACAGGAAAGCCTATGTAAAAGATTACGCATTAACCGAATGGAACATGAGACGACTTTTACGACGATTTTGGTCAAATACGCGCAATTTCTTTAAACATCAACCGATCGTACAAATTCAACATTATTACGGTTTAACGGTAGCATTTTATTTCGCATGGTTAGGTTGCTACATTAGAGCTTTAATCCCACCGGCTATCATTGGTCTTTTGTCGTTTATATATGGTATAACGACATTTACGTTCGATGCCGAAGTGATCGACGTTTGCGAGAAAGATTCTCAATACTTGATGTGTCCGTTTTGTTACATGTGTATGCCGTGGAGATTGGGTCAAACTTGTTTTTTATATCGTTTAACTGTCATCTTTGCGAACAAAGGCATGGCCGTATACGCCGTACTTATTTGCATCTGGTCATCATGGTTCGTCCTCTACTGGCAACGAAAAGAAGTAAATCTCGTCCCATACTGTAACAATTCAAAGCCTGAATACAAAAATTGCACTTTTGCATTTCAGGCAGAACTCAAGTGGGACTTTCAAGACGCAGCGATTTTGACGGTGAATGACCGAATTCGTTTCGAATACGTGGAGAATGCTAAAAAAGTGACGAGAGAAAATGCGATCACGCGTAAAATCGAACCGTACGTCGATAGAAGAATACGATACAGGCGCAAGCTAATTTCAATATTACTCGTCGCAACTGTGATTACGTTAGTGTTGTTGATGTTGGCCATAAATATCACGATTCGTGTGCACGTCATTATACTACTTCACAAACACGGACTCGACACGTTAGCTAGAGAAGGCGTCAAAGTATGGGGAACGAAAATCGAACGAGTCGATAGAATAATTGCGGCGTTGATTTGTGGTACGATTTCGGTCATCGTGATGGTGATTACGGATCGTTTGTACGAAATGTTAGCTCGAAGTAAATGTTGCGATACAATGTCACGTTGAATTAGCGTCTTCGCAGTTTTTTTTGTCTAGAATTGACTGATATCGAAATTCCTAGAACGATGAGCGATTACGAAATGAGTTATATACTTAAAACGATTATTTTCGAAATAATAAACGATTACGGAGCGATGATGTATTTGGCACTTTTCAAAGGTGCTTGCAATTTTGATTAAATCAATCTATTAGCAGTCATTTTATTGTTATTTTCAGGTAATTTTTTCCGTGGTCCTATAATTAAAGAGCAACCAAGTTTTCTAACGGGAACCGAATATTGTGATCCAGGTGGATGCATGACCGAACTTACAATTGAAGTTTTCCTGATGATAGTCGTGAAACAATGGATTCGTCCGTTGCTGATAATCGCTCGTCCAAAGATTAATAAAATGTTTGGTCATAGAAATAGATACGTTTGGCGAGTAGTAAGCGAATAATATAAAGTGTGTCCAAAATTTTTCACGAATTTTTCACGTTTACGTAATTTCAGCCTTTCGATAAATTGAATCAATGGGAAAAAGACCTCACTTTAGAACCACCGCCGACGTTACAATTAACGGACGAATTCGAAGAAATGGTGATACAATACGGAATCATATGTTTCTTTTCGGTAGCATTTCCTTTAATGCCCTTATTGACGCTGATAAGCAACATGTTGGAATTGCGATTGGATGCTAAAAAATGGACCAACTATTATCGTCGACCCGTTCCTCATTTTGCCAACGGGATTTCGCCATGGTTGGCCATAATTAAAGCCATATCGTTAACGAGTATTGTCGTAAATGGAATCGTAATCGTTTTTACAAGCGAACTAGTTCAGCAATTCGTGCACAATTTCAAGAATGGTACTTTCGAAGGATACGTTGAGTCTCAGCTAAGCGAATACAGTATAACCGATTACGATAAAAAGCGTAAGTTTAAATTCGTTTCGTTATCAAAAATTGTAACATATATTTGAGTTTATTTGTTTCTCGCGTTTTCAGATTATTTTTTATACGAACCGGCAACGAACAGTTGTTTTTTCGGCGTATATCGGGAACCAAAATCTCCTTATTCGTTAACGAAATACGGTTATATGGTATTAATGTCGAAATGGATTTGCTTCGCCTCGTTTCTCATAGTCGTAAGTGTAATTCGTCGAATATTGAAAGTATTAGCGCCAGCTATACCGAACAAGTTATTTATCGAAATGCAACGCGAACAGCATTACGCAAGACAGTTATTAACCGAAGCAGCTAAATATCGTAAACCTCGATCCCATTCCTCGATAGCTAACCGTTCTTTTATGGAATAATAGTGTGATTTTACTAATTGTTTTTGTATCTGGAATGTTTTTATACTTATATTGTAAAGTTACGTCCCTCTGTTCCGAAAAGTAAAGGTACATTCTTGTTTTGCTTCACTATCTCGAAAATAAGCTCACATAACAAATAAAACAAATTGTAATTTTTCTCATCCCCAACCGTAAACAAGCAGAAAACGAGCAACAAAGAAAACACGACCTCGTTATAGAATTATCTGTTAATCAAAGAACATTCAGTTTTTGTTAGTAATTTATGAATTTGAAACATGTCAAAACACAACTTTATTTTAATCAATTAAACAGGGAGTCAAAATGAAACCAAAACAAAGGTTTATCATATTTTTCATTATTTTATTTTTGTTTATATTTTTATAGTTAATATTATATCTTTTATTTTCCTTTTTTAGTTTAGCGATAAAAGACCGTTAACAACTTAAGTCTACATATTTAACAAGCAGTAAAAAGTTCATATAATTGCACAAATCTTTTACAACAACTAAAATATACAGTACTCCCTGCAAAAAAAAAAACAGTAATTGTATCATACTGTATAAGAGTTTGAGAAATAAGCAAAACGTGTAATAAAGGCGCTTTCAACTGAACTGACACAATTGACTTTTTGTTAGGTATTTGGTTGTTTTAAATCTGTAAAAGGGGATAAATTTATGTACAATCTGAATAAAAATATCATAAAACTTACTATCAATCGATTCAAAATGTTTGTTCAATAAACTGCGATAAATGAACTGATTGAAATATGGAATAGTAGTTTGAAACCTTTGCATCCATGGAAATGAATCTTTTTCATTGTTGTCAATCATTAAATTACACGATTTGTTAGTTATCGTGTCTTCCATGGATTTCTTAATGAGCGATACATCGTTACTACCAACTCCGTTCATAGGTTGATTTTTAAAATAATTGTAATACGAATAAAACGCATTCAGTTGATTATGACAATTGTCCAAATAAGTGAGATTATTGAAATGTTTATCTATTTTCGAATATGGTTCGTAGGTCATCACTGGCTGAGGCAGTCGGGAAGGGTTGCAAGGCAAATTATATTTATCATGTTGAATGATTGCTGAAGCACTCGGATCGTTATCTGGAAAACAAAAATACAGTTTCCCAAAGGTTTCATTCATTGATTCAAAAAAAAATTCAAAAGTGCATTAGGAAAGTTACATTCGGAGGTATTATTTGTTCCACCGCTGAGTGTCGTTTCGAACGGTGAATGAGGGTCGAAACTCGATCTGCTAGACGATGATTCGCAGCTAATTGGTGAAACGTTGTTATTGTTAATTAAATGATACGCCGAAGTCGTAGTAGAATAGCCCGCAGCATTTCGACCGGTTAATAATTGAATACGTCGATGCAAATAAATTTCATGTGCCAATAGAATGTTTTTTTCGTTTTGCAATTTAATTTCGTCTTCTTCTAAATTCTGCAAATGGAAAAACTATATTTGACATTGAACGATTCTCGTTCTCAGAAACTATGCACTTTCGGAAAAAATGATCGTTTCATGTTGCGCAACGCTTGATAAAGTTTTAAAACGCGCAACGACATCGCCCCGAAACTCGTTTCATTGTTGAAACTGACGCAAATTACATTTTCAGACAGACAACCAGCCAGACATGTTTATTTGTTATGCTTAACAATACGGCAAAGTAAAAGCGCGAATGCGAGAGAGCGAGAAAGGTACATTGCGGATTGAACGAAATGAATAATTTATTCAATTCCTCGTTTAAATTCAGCAAAAATTCAATTACTAAATATATACCTGAATGTGATTCACGGCTTTCGTCAGTAAAGTTAATGTCGTGTGTCGATTTGAGTCCGGCGAAAGTGGCACAACGCCTTTTAATTTTTCCAAATAAATTCTCATATTGGCACGCCTGAAGAATAAGAATCGCAATTATAATGATGAAACTCACTTTACATTTTTTGACATCGTTAATCAAAAACTAACTGACCAGCATATAAGCATGTTTTAGTTATTAATAGAAACAATTTCATTTCATTATAATTTCATTGATTAGCATTTATGGCTCGACGTGAATCGCAAATTGTTACTTTCAGATGAGTGCCCACTTTTTCTCAGTCATAACAGTAATTAGTCTATAGTTCACCATCGACATTTTGTGTTTCACTTAACGGCGCATTCAGTTGCAAAATTGATGGGAAAAGTTCAGAAAAAGTTGTCGATATTTTTTCTTTTGTGATAATAATGTCTGGAAAATTTGTTTATTATTTTGCATTATTTAAAAACTAGCCGAAACCTAAACAAAGAGGTTTTATTTTTGTTGCAGTTTGGCGTCATGTGGAAACCGACGAATGTCGCCGTACGAACAATATAACATTGTAAACCGATTAGTACCATGAGTTTTAGTATGAGACAAAATTGTTTCACTATGAAAAACTTACCGGTTTTTTTCAAGTTCATTGTGTGAAGGTCTAAAAAACAATAAAAAACGTATCTTAAGACACGAGAAAAAAAGTGACTCATAACTCTATTGCGCAATAGGAATCAAGAAAAAAAAATTATTGCGACTGTTCAATGCAAGAAACTATTTTTCTAAGTTGCTTGAAATAAAAGTAATTTTAAAAAGTTACGGATTTTCATTTCCAAAACCTGCCCATGTTTGTTTTCAGAAGCGACAAACAAGTAAAAAGTGTTCGAAAGCATCACTACTCACCTTATCGATGCTTGGAAGTTTATGTTTTGTTTACACGAATTGTGCTCATCATCGAAGCATGAGTCACGAAACGCATTCGTTCGACGTCTTTTATTTGGCGGTGGCGACGAATCTCCGTCGTTTAAAAACATTTTAGCGGCATAACTAGCGTTCGTCGGGAAACTGTTATGAATCGTAACACCTTCTAAAAAAATGAGCGATATTTTCACGAAACAACAATGTGACTCATCATTGCATTCATTTCGCAACCGATTTTGTCTCACCTACCGCGAAATTGCTCAACTTTTTCCAAAAACGCCGCCGCTTCGAGTAAATCGCCGATACTCATAATTATTTTTAATTAACACAATAAAAAATCGTGAAAAATGCACTGATGAATTTCGTTAAGATCCCGCGAATGTAAAACGCTGATGAACGGCCGGGTTCAATCGTTTGACTGAAACGCGCGCATTCATCGAGACGCAACACACGCGGCGGCGGCTCGACTTGGAAAACATTTTCGTCGTCGATCGAATGAATAAAAAGCACGTGAAAACGTAAAATGTGCACAATTTGCGATGCACGACGCGACTCTTTAAGTCGCAAAAAAATTTACTCACAAAGCGTCTCGAAACAGGACACTTTTTTCAGACAGTACGCACATGTGCGTCGACAGAACGAGTTTCTGCTCGATTTCGACGATGTCCGACTCAAAAATGAAGAATTTTTGTAACTTTCACGTATCATTTCAGTTTTACAGAGTTAATGTAGTTTCCAATTGTTTTCTCATTAACACTCGCGACCCGCGTTTTTAGATCTTTTTTATTCTTTTACCCGATTATAAACAACAGCTAAAAAACAAGCCGTTTTTCAGTTTTTTGTACATATCATAAAAATGAACTGAATCAGCACCAAAGTTGTGCACAAAATGGTTCTTTTGTTAGGAACAACAATTATGTATAATAATCGGATCAAAAACGACCGAAACAGATACGCGAAACAAAAGTAAACATCGCAAGATAATAACTTGATTGGTTATCGTAAAAATGTTATCTTACAGCGAACAATTTCATTTTCAAAACAGTGAACTCTCAAAAAAATAAATTATCCAAAAAAGAACAAATGTCAAAAAGAAAACATTTCCAAAAGCTTGTTCAAATTTGATAAACCTAATAGTTGACCATACAAAAAATAAAATCTAACTCAATTTCGAAAAAATACCACTAATAAATGTGAATAAGAAAACAAATATCGTGTAATAATAACTTCGGCAAAAGCACTGTTATTTGAGCGAGTACGGATGATAGCGGGATATTTTCAGAAACAAAAAACGTCTTCAATCGCATTCATTTGAGGGCCAAATAAGGCACCACCAAATTTCACAAATGTAGCAAACATCTTTGAGTAGGAAAAGTAGCATGAATAAAGCAAGTAAAAACAAATTTTGCATCAATAAATAAATTATAGGGGCGAAAGGGAAAGCGAATTGAAAATAACTTAAAAACATGAAAATCAATTGGAAGACGATGAAACAAACATACATTTTCAATAGACATTTTTTCAGGAGCACGAAGTGTTTCTTTTAACATAAAGGCATTATAAATCAAAACAAATGAAAAATAATTTAAACGTTGGATGATTCCAAATTTGACAAAATCTGCTCGGAAATTGATTCCTGAATGAATGAAAAAGGATTTTAGATACGCAAGGGAAGCACGAAAACGCTAATTTGTTAGCTCACCGGTATTCTCGGCTCAACTGAACTTAAAGCAACCGACGACGGTGGACGTCTTGTCGGTGTCAAAGGACAGACCAAGTCTTCCGGATCCAAAAATATATCGGTTCTCGATTTTTTTCGGCTCAACGCCGTACTTTTTTTAATCGACTGAAAAGAAAATAGTATTTTTTGCATCATTCGTTATGGAAAACGGGCGACATTATCGAAACGTACTTTAACTTTTAAACCAGGCATTAACTGCAATGAATGGTGATGCGACAGAGATTCTCGTTTTTTCGAAACGATTTCGTGACCTATTAGCTCGTTAAAATGTGTCGCCAAATGTCGTCGCAGGAGAGATTTTTGCTGCGGGATTTGCAAAACCGCCGATAAACTTTCAGCAGTAAACGATGGTTCGAGCACCTACAAGAAAAAATAAAGATTTTATAAAATTCTCTATTAGATTAAAAAAATGGTTACCATTAAAGCACCGTGAACGCCAGCACACATTAAATTGGGGGTGAATTCTGTTAAATCTATAGTTCGCAACCATTCGCTAACGAAATGTTGCGTCCACAACTGTACCGCATTCGGACAAGGACCTTTACCGAGTATGTCCTGAAACAAATCGATATACGAATAAAATTTGAACAAACCCGTGCGAAACGTGCAGTTTTTAATTTCTTCTTACTGGTGTAAATTTACGTTGCAGGCGATTCAAATTGAAATTTATTTCTCTCAACATTTGAATTCCGCGAGCGATTGTAGCGTGATGCATAGCGCTCGTGATTCTCAATTGCAATAAATCGTCGACGGTCATCATGTTCAACATCGAACCGTCGATTCGAGCTTCGGCAAATACGTCGCGATACTGGGGCAAACCAACATCGTCCAACCATCCTTAACGGGCGAAAAACGGTTTCGTATCAAAAGGAGCTTAAAAACGATTCGAAGTTTACTTAAAACTTGATGATAATCCATTTGATCTGCAGGTTCCGCTTTACCAATTTCGATACTTCGCAATGCAAGTACGAGTTTCTTACGGTGCAAAGCGTTTCTCATGCCTAATTCCTAAAAAAGAGTGGACAATTTACAAACAAAAACAAATCAAAAAACAAACAAAAATGCAATAAACAATAAACAAACCTTTTCCATATCAACTTGGGTCATGCTCATGATGTGCCGACCGGAACGTACGTTTCTGGAGCAATCGGATAAATACATATTTAATCCTAATTCGTTAAGCCAATCGCATAAAGTCTCCGTTCCCCATTGACAAAATTGTTCGAAAGACGGCCTTAGAAGAGAAGCGAAAAAGTCAAAGGCGTGTTTCGTTTTTTGACAAAGGTTGACATGGTATTTTACCTTAAAGGCACGTGCTGCCGAGATAGAGGTTCTCTGGACCAAGCTCGAACTCGCGGACCTGCCGTGTTTCTCGCATGCGACCCTCTTTTAAACGAACCGTCGTTTAACTCTTCGTTTTCGCGGAACTCTTGAGAGTTACTTCGTTTCAACCTGAATCGAATAAAGTTCAACAATAGTCCAACGAAAAATGCGCTGAAACGTGTAATTTTTACTTAGATATAAAATTCCTCAAGGACCTTTGCTTTTTGTCGCGTTTAAATTTTTCGTTGTACTGTCGTGCAGAATGCACTGTATCGTCGTCGCTGTCAGCTAGAATTGGAACTTATTTTAAAATTCGATTTTTAAAAATTAACAATGTAGACCCGGGGTTATGGAGAAAAAAATGAGAAAAAATTAACTTTAACCAGCGTGATTTCAAAAAAGCTGCAGAATCATTCCAATCACCAGCAAGCATTTATAATCTGAGGGATGAATAAAATAAATGAAAAGATTTCAAGTAAATTGAACAAAAAAAATCAGTTCAGTGGCAAAGAAACTGATCTTTTTAGTTTTTAAATTATGAAGATGCAGTTTTACGGTCGAAAGTGAAGAAATTATGCCATTTTTGAATTCATTAAATATTGAAAAGTAAAACTGCACCCAATCACCATCAACCGAAATGAATTATTTAGTAACGTTAATATACAAAAAAAAGTCACTAACTAATAGCACCAATAAAGAAATTTAAGAACATATTTCTAAAATGAACTACGTTAGCAAGAAGCGAAGCAAAATAAATAAAAAATCTTATCGGAACCGTGCTCAGGTTGTATCAGAAACGTACTGGAATAAGAACCACACTCGTTACTCTCCATACGATCTGTAAAAACACAAAATACTTAAAATTATAAAAAAAATAGTGTTCACAATTACATATATAAACAAAAAGATTGGCAAAAAACGTGATGCAATTTGATGTAAAAAATAAAAAACGTATTAATTCACTACAAATCACATTCGGCGTCACGAAATAAAAATAGGTGAGCGAAAAATAGACCATTCAAAACAAAACAGACGAATTTTTGTTGTAGAATCGCACCTAAATTCGGCGCCGATGTACTACGCTTGCTGGGACGGAAATGTTCCTTCAGCCATTTCAAACCGCGAGGTTGCGAATTACGTGACTGACGAAACTCACCGGACACGCCGTTGGAGCCTTGACTTTCTGATTTAGTCCTCGGCGACTTCGTGCTCTAGAAACAAAAAACTTATTCTTAGTCCCAAATAAATATATATCAAGGGATATATCAAGGGGACACAATCTCACCCTCCTCTTCTGCCTAGCAATGAATCCCCTGAGCCATCTCCTGAGGGAATCGCAACTAGGGTACAAGACCAAGACGGGGCACCTAATCAATTACCTCCTATACATGGACGACCTTAAACTGTATGGGAAGAGTGAAAGAGAACTTGATAACCTAGTCCAAACTGTCAGA
>JAQGBA010000405.1:0-36373 GCA_034698125.1 Prionchulus punctatus | reverse complement strand
CTGGCTCCTATCTGACATATCTTGTGAGGGATATTCACTGGTACGACGGTACGTTTCGAATTCACTTGAATGATTTCTACAGCCATTTTGTCCATCAATGTGCTTTGTCCCATTAACCAATTGTTGGGGTCGTTTCCGAAAAAACAAAGCAAAACTCACAATAACTGTTACGTAGTCTTCTCTTACAAGTGCAAAATAGGAATAGGCTTATTCATGTTGATATTCAAACTGATATTCAGATTGATATTCAGACTAATATTCAGAGTGACATTCAGATGATTGATTGTGTTCATAATAATATTTTAATATTGAAGCTTCCTTTACAAAATTAGATTACTCGCAATTTATAGCTACTAAATTAAATAGCTGAATAAGTAAAAATGCTTCGAAAGACGTAATATAAATCGTGCAATAAAGTTTGGGACGATCTCGCAAAATTCACAACAAAGCAAAAATATAACCTGAAATGTTTTCTCACAACAATTTTCAAAAAGAAATTCATTAAATATAATTACAAGAGATAATTTTAGTCCAGTTCCGAACATACTTGACAAATACCATATATAGAAATTCAAAACAAAGCGCAGATAGGTTTATATTATACAGTCTAACCTCAAAGAGCTATCCATGTTGTCCAATAAAGTTTTAGTCATTTACTCTTTAATGGCGGAATATTTTTTTGAAGGTATTTATATTTATAAAGTTTCTTGATAGAAAAAATATACAGTCAGCCGCTTGAATCATATCTTTTTTATGTGTCACACTGACATAATAAGTCCAACACGATTCGTGCTTCCTCGAATTGTGCTTTGTCGTTCTCGATCGTCGTATGTTTCCCTCATTAGCCGATTAACGTCGTCGCTCGACGTTGCAGCCGATGAGGGCAGAAGTACTAAACTGTTTCCTTCTTGATCAACACGAACTAATCGTTTCACGGGTACAGTAACCGTCGTTTGAACTCCTTTGGTGTCTTTTAACCTCGTTTTCCTTTGGATTTCCTGTTCGTGTAATCGTCGATTCATTTGCAATATACCCAACGTTACGCAAGAACCCAAGTCGCCGTTGCCTTCGAAATCTTCGGCCGTCAAAGTGTCGTAGATGCCGTTGCTGTCCACTCGCTCCAACGCGTAAGGAGCACGTCCGACGCCGATGTCTACGTTAGACGACAACATAATGGTCGATTTCGACGGCGTATAAGCCAAAAGCAGTTTCGCGTAAATCAAATCGATGAACAACGATACGACGGCCAATCCGACGTAAATGTACAAAAACATCAACAGTAAGAAACGCGGATGTTCAGGCACGACGTCGCCGACGCCTACCGTAGTCAACGAATTGAAACAAAAGTAGAAACTTTGCAACGTCGACCAATTCGTTTCCCATACGCAAAAAACGAACGCGCCGGCGAATATCCAGCCGAGTAAAGCGAAAAATGCCACCGGCGCCGGTATGCGTAACACGGAATCGTGAAAATATTTCGCGAAACCAGTTTGCCGTTCGCTTTTCAAATCTTCCATACTGTCGACCGACTTTAGCGTACAGAAGCGAAACAAATCCCAACATTTAACGACGACCATGCCCGGATAGTTTAACAATGTTGCGACGAGACCGCTTAGATCTCTGAGCAAAATTAAAGTGAACGGAATGCCGATAAGTGTGTATATCATGCTAGTTACTTTTCCTGCTGATGTAAGTGGGTAAATGAAACCTAGAAGACAAAAAAACTGATAGAAATATCCAGACGTTCACTACGATCGTTTATTGCGAGTGCTGGCTAGTTCACCGGCTTGTTATCTATAAGTGATACATATTTCACAAGCTCAATCACAGTTTGACTCGCGATCGCTAAATTGCATGTTAGGGCTATGTAAGTGTCAGATAAGCCACGGGAAACGGCAGATTTACGTATCTCCTACATATCATTATCGTTTGAAATCGCTTGGTTGCTACTTCAAATGAGCCATTCTACCATTATCATATTCCAACTTGAAGACTTACCATATCCGATTGTTGTTGCAAGAGTCGCTGAATATAGAAGAGCGTTTGGGAAATCCCAATCCAGCATACCGCCGTACGGAAATTTTATATTTAATTTCTTTTCATAAGATTCGAACTGTTCCTCGAGTATGTATTGAAAGTTTTTCGTTTTATCCGAATTTATGAACACTAAATAATCGGAATTATTGAATATCAACGGCATTATCTCCTCTTTGATGAACGTGGATCGATTGAATCTTATATTCATATTCCAGCGAACTCTCAGCGATTTTTCGTTTTCGTGCTCCAACGTAAAGAACAGCGTGGCACCGACGCATAAATATGTCAAATATACAGTAATCAAAACTAAATGTCGAACTCCGAGTCGATGGTACGCTCGCTTACCGGCTCGTAAACATTTTATCATAAGAATATTCGGGCACATGTTTTCGCTGATATTCTATTTATAAACGATTTCCAATTTCGCTGAACATTGTTTCGATGCAAATCACAAATCCGTCGAGTACTTGTTTGTAATGAAATCGTGGCTCACTTTCGCTTTTTCCGCTTTTCAAAAAATTGTTCCTCAATTGAAAATTTTAGAGGCGGGCATTCAAAAGATGCCCACTTGACACCCACAGCCAAAAACTTCGTCGAGTCCAAAAGCCGAATTCAAGAAGCGTTGGCTCGGCTTCGCGAAACTTTTTATATATTGTTCGCTTCGGTGAGTTTCACTCGACTAAACTTCATTAAAATCCACTGTTTACATAGATGAAACTCGTCGTCTCGAAGTCAGTCAGTCGAACGTTGCGGGCAGCTTTTCATTTAGCTAGCTCAGCTTTGGCTCCCTTCTATCCTCTCTTTCAGCTCCTTTCGTCGTTCGTTTGTCGTCGAATCACTCAAAATAAACACGTCGTCGTCCGTCTTCGGACCAACGAAATTTTGGTTTGCAACGATTTTAACTAGCTTAGGATTCTTTTCGGCGTCCGAATGATGGACACTCCCCTTGATCAACGGACGAGGCGCCAAACAGCTTGTATCAAAAATTAAGTTAATAGCAGCTTCGTTCGATTGCGGGTTTTGCTCGAAATTCTCTCTTCTCGACAAATATAGTGGCTAAATATAACCGAAAATATGTATATCGCTTCCACTAGCTCGCCAAAAACCGTTATTTGGCTGTTAACTAAAAATTTCGATCGTTTTCTATATTGATAATAGAAAAACTTTTCTCTCCTTCCGAAGAATATAAACGTTTCGATAATAAAACTTTTTCGACGAGGAAAAAGCTTATAAAACAATCCGACAAAAAGTCCACTCCTACTCGATCGCCCTGCTGGGAATTTTGTTCGGAGCTGTTCGAAAAATAAAAAAATTAGTCGAAAATTTTTATAGTATACTATATTATTACAACGCGCATCGATTTCGAATTTTCGCAATGTCGTTTAATTTCACGCTAATTTATCATCAAACGAAACGACCGATGCGAACGGAAGAAATAGATAGACAAGTTTTTAAATAGAAAAATACATAAAAACGGGGTCTATTATATCTTGATTCTCATTTTGAGTACAAGAAAGACGAATGAAGTCGCATAAAATCGGCCGTCATACATTTTTGTACGTTTTGCGCGTGTCAGTGTGCGAGTGTGCGATTGACAACCGTTACAAATGCTGAAAGATAGTTTTGAAGTTTTGAAAAAGTTTTTGTTATTACTACACTCGACGGTCGTCGACGTTTGATCCAAAGTCTGGCTTAGTTCAAATAAATGCATAGTTAGTTGGCTGCTACAAAATTCACACTGACAGGAAACTGTGAAGTAATGCTTTCATGGCAGATATTATACAAAAAAAATACTACCTCTGGTCCGAAATAATAGTAGCAAATGCAAGTTTATTATTTCGGACCAGAGGTAATAGTATTTACGTAAAGGTAAATCAGTAACAAAATCGCCGATGAAAAAGTGGCGCTAGTGTAGTTGACCTTGTTTCTGATTGGCTGGCATCGAACTTGTTTCCAACACATACCTTGAAATCGCGTTTGGCTAGCGGCGCTTGTTGTGTGGTCCAGCGTCTGTGCAGAGCTGGGGCTAAACTCTGGTTGTTGACGATTTTTTGCTTATTTTTCGTTTTACAATGTCGTCTATCTCTTCACTTTGTTTGGAACAAATTTTTCGTCACGAAAATTTAACTTTGCGCCGACTTATCAAAGATAAAAACAAGATTATATCGGACTTGAAATCGGAAATGGACAATTATCACTCAAGTCAAGTATCGCTTCAACAAAACTTGACCGAAGAATTTCAACGTATAAAAGAAGAAAACAAAATTTTACACGACTCGCTTTTAGCGTTTGAGGAAAAAACCTTGAAACAGTTTTTGACCGATATGCGTCCGAAAACCAAAGTTTTGACGGCAGAAACTTCTTGCAACACCGATAATTTGAAAAACTTGGGAAACGAAGTGGAAGCGCTGCTCCTGACATCGATCGTCGATGAAAGTTGCGACGTAAACGCCAACGAAATTACTGACGGTTCTACCGATGTCGAATTCGTCGCTGTCAATAAAATCTACGTTTTGTCGGCTGAAAATCAAAACTTATCTATTGAAAACGTCGCTTTAAAGCAAAAAATTACTTCTCTAGAAGACAAATCGATAGATTGTCGAAGAATAACCGACGAAAACGTTAAGCTTAAAAGCGAATTAGATGGGCTGAAAATCAAGTCGACTGCAGAAATCGGCTCTTTGACAGCCGCTTTGAAACGGAAAAATAAATTGTACGAAGCTTTGAAAACAAAATCTCTGTCGTGTGCAGCTGAATTCAAAGAAAAATTCGCAGAATTTGAGCTAAAATACGAATATCGCACGTTGAACGAAAGTCGTTTATCCGAATGCTTAGATGCCGAGAAGAAAATCGCTGACGATTTGCGCGAGCAAATCAAGATTTTAACCCTACAAAACGGCATCGCTGTCTATGAAGCACGCCAAGCGCAAATCGGTTTCGATATAGCGTCTGTTGAACATGAAGAAATCAAAAATCGTCTGTTTTCCGCGCAACAAGAAGTTGCGCAATTACGGCTAGCGAAAGAGAAAGCGCTGAACGAACAGTTGGAAACGGAAGTTCGTCGAAAAGAAGAAGTTGCTCGGTTAGGATCGCGCATAAAGTACCTCAGCAGTAAAAGATACCAAAGCCAAGTTATCAATGACTGTCCGGCGAGAATGAAACTGTTACAAGAAAAATGCGCTCAGCAAAAGAATGACATCGAAATATTGCATAAAGAACTTGATATAAAGGACGTCGAGCTGAGCTCGCTGCGAAATAGTTTGCGTTTGAATAGTGTTTTCCAAGGGAAACGCAAGCGTCCAAATGACGTTTGACTGGCTTGACTGTTTATGTTATGAACTGTAACAACTTTATTGATTTATTCATCAGCAAAAATCATCCAATAGCGTTTCTGAAATCTGTAGTCAATCATTTTCGTGTTATGTACGGTTGTTTTCTGTATAATTATTGATGTAATTTGTGCAAGAAATTGGAATCACATAATTTTTAACAGTTCCCAATTCCCTGACAGCATGCCATAAACATGGTAAACTTATCAAATTGGCAATGCAACTTTATTATATTGTTTGAACTTATATTTTTTTTATCTTAAAATTTTTGTTTAACTTTTACTTTATATTGTTTAAAAATAGAATAAAATGCTTGACCACCCTGTGTCCATTGACCCCGATGACGCAATTTACGTTCATTGTTTGTCACTGTCATTTGCACTACTACCACGCAGCTTCATCAGCCCATACTTTTTTCACTATTAAAAACTTATTCGTTTTTTAATTTCTTTTGCAATGTCGACTAAGGAAAATATTTTACGTGACGAAAATTCAACTTCGCGCCAAATTATCGGCGATAAAAACAAGATTATTGCGGATTTAAAATCAGAAATCGAAAATTATTTCGAAAATCATAAATCGTTTCAAGCCAAACTCGACGAAGAATTTCAACGAACGAAAGACGAAAACAAAGTTTTACACGATGCTCTTACATCTTTGGAGAAAAAAACGCTGAAACAGATTTTGACCGCTTGTCGTCGCATCCAAGTCAACAACAATGATTTGAACAGCGATACTCTGAATAACATCAAAAAAGAAGTTGAGTAAAGCTGCGCGGTGACATCGAGTGAAATCAAAGTTGAACCGACAGACTTCAACGACGTTGTCACCGTCAATAAATTCGACGGTTTATTGGCTGAAAAAAGTTTATTGGCTGAAAAGCGATAATTTCAAGAAATTATCGCTGGAAAACAAATGTTTGCGGCAACAAGTGAATTCTTTGCAATATAAATCGGTTGAAAATAAAATATTGACTGATGAAAACATTCAGCTTAAATGTAATTTAGATTCGATGCTGAAAAACAAACCAGCCGAAGAAATCAGCTTTTTGACTGTCTATTTGAATGCTAAAAGTTCGTTGCTTGAATCATTGAAAGCAGAATTCAAAGAATTACAAACCAAATTCTTGTGTTTGACGGCGGAATTCAAAGAGTTACAAGTCAAATTCGGTAACTGCAAATCGAACGAAAGTCGTCTTGCTGCACGGCTAGAAGCTGAGAAGAAAACTTCCGACGATTTCCGCGAAGAAATCAGTAAATTAAATCGTCATAGCGATGCCGCTCAAGATAAAGCCAAAAAACTGAAAAAAGATTTATACAACGCCACGTTTCAGTAATCCGAAACGAAAAATCGACTGATTTCGTTGCAGAAAAAAGTCGCGATGTTACAACAAGCTAAAGAGCAAGCGCTGCGCGAACAATTGGAAACGGAAAATCGTCGAAAAAACGAAGTCGCCGAGTTGCAGCGTGCTACGGAAGAAGCGCTTCGCGAACAATTGGTAACGAAAAATCAGCGGAAAAACGATATCGCTCAATTAGAATCTCGCATGTCTCACAACTAAACTGATTCAGAAAAGGATGGCGACCCTCACGATACCAAAAATGTCCAGCGCACGCGAAATTGCAAGATTTGCAAGAAAATTGCGTTCGCCACAAGGCTGACATCGATAGATTGCAAAAAGAACACGATGAAAAGGAAATCGAGCTGAAATTGGCACGAAGCGATTTAATTTCTGCTCTCGAAAACAAACGCAAGCGTCCCAACGACTTGTGAATTAGTTTTGCATCCTAATTTTCATTTTTTATTTTGTCTAACTTTATTTTTGTTTTTAATTCAAGCGATTTAATTATTTTTGTAGTCTACAATGGAAAAAAATAAAGATACATTTTTATATGTAAACGACTTTGACTTAGTTAAATAACAAAATAATCAAAAAACATGACAGTAAGTAGAATAAACTCGATGAAATTTTTAAAATTTTACGAACTAATGACCACTTCGCAAGAATTATTACCATACGCTTTCGATTGGGTTGAAACCGGTTTTGATGTAGTTGTAATCGTTGGCGACGACCTCGTGGCGCAAATTTGCTCGGAAACTGACGACACGTAGGAACTTTTCGATTCGAAAAACGATTGCATCTTTTTGACGATGTCCGACGGCGAACGCGAATCTGAATCTGAATCGGGCACGAATTTCGTTTGACCAACTTTTCGAATTCGATTCGAAACGTCCCTCCACTGCGATACGTTATTCAAATGGATCGAATTCAGATTTAGATTGTCATTTTTCGTTTCTAAATCTTTTCCTTTCAACGACATATCGGTTGGTGGCAAAAAAGGTGCGGACTTGGGTTCGGTTTCGTGATTGCGAACGATTTTCAACAACAATTCCGAGCATTTTTCTAAATTTTTTTGGTACGTCTTGGAAATGTTTCCTCGGTGTTCGAGCCAATTTTTGAATTCGTCGTTCAGTTTCGCCATCAACGGTTCGTGACTGCATGTATAAACTGTTCGTTTCTCACCGCCATCCAGTTGATTCGCAGGTTCATCGTTGTCACCTTCATTATGACACCAAAGATAGCGATCGCCTAGATAATTGTCCTGAAACCAAAATTAATTTTTTCTGTTAGCCAATGAGAATTTTCAAATGAAATTACTGTACTTTTTCAAAAACTTTGAAAACTATTGAAATCCATCGACTGGAGTTGACATCGGTGTCCAAAATTATCTCCAACAATTTCTGAAAACGTAATGTACAGTAGAAAATAAGAATCATACTGTTAATACAGGTATTACTGAAGAATTCATTTTTTCACCGTATCTCAATTTCAAAACGCAAATTTTATCGATGTATGCTACTCTTAAATTGTCCTTCGGAAGAATATTTCGAGCGAATTTTTGAATCAGGTTTAAATCGTAAACCGTTCGCAAATCGATGCATTTCGTTTCTTGATCTTCACTCTTGCCGTTCTAAACGAGCACCGACAAAAAAAGACCAATGGCAAAGAATTAGTTTTTCCTTACTTCGTCCTTGAAAATGTAGAAAGTTTCGTTTTTAATGACGCAAAATCGTTTCTCGAATTTTAGTTTTCGACCAAAAAGCGTATTGTCGTTTTTCGTACCGCATTTCACGTTCAAAAATTCGCCAATTTCGTACGGCATTAAATTTTTGCACGGTGGAATCGCCTACAACAAAAAAATCGACTCACTTTCGGAGCATCGGGTAAATTTAGAACACAAAGCATTACTTTCGTGTAGTAATCTTTGCGAAAATGAGACATTTTTGAAAAACCGACCGCGCAGCGTGGTGCCACAAGTGAATAATGAATGTTACACTTTACGCTTTACACAAATTTTAAAGTTGCTATTTCTGCTCGTTTTCTTACAAAGCAATGGACAAGAAAAAGATTTCGGAAATGCCAACCTTACAGCTCAGCAACCAATAAAAAATGAAAATGCACTTTACACTCAGTATTTAATGGCATCTCAGTATCTAAGGGGTTTATTTGCAAACAGAACTGTTTACCGACAAGCCCACCTTCCGTATTTACTTGAAAGTCCAATATATTGTGCCCATCGCCCTGATAAACTTTGATGAAAAATAAAACAAAGTTCATGCGATTATCTGCCCCAAACCGGCATTTTCTGAATCTTAAGAGTAAATATCCTGAGTTAGCCACAGTTTGATTTATAGACAGATTTAATTCAGTAACAATCTGCTGAACATGTTGTCGCCTTCTTTAATTGATCACTCTCTCGAATACTTGACAGCCGACGAAGATGAGGAAGACGACGTTGCAAGATTATCGTGGACATTGGAAAATCGAAGCACATCGTCCTCGGAAATCACTCAAAAATCGCCAGAAGAATCTACATTGGAGTATTCTTACGTTTCCGTAGAATCCAAACAAATTTTAGACAGTTATTGTCTCATGTGCAACGTGATTTCGATGTTCATGAAATATCTGTCCATCGGCCAATTGGCTTTTGCTATTATTACGTTTCTCAAACGAGTAGACAACCAATGGATAGCTTACATTTCATGGCTCGTTTACAATTTCATAATTGTCATCCTAACTTTATTCAAACCGTCGATTTCAAGTGGAGATATTATTGCAAAGAAATTGATGATGGTAAAGTATGCCACTGTATCTAATGCGATTGTAATGACAACCTCTTTGTTTGCTGCCTGCGCATGCCTAGCGCTGATGATATGTTATCTAAGTTTATCAGTAGTTAAAGAAGCAAAAAATGTTATTTTAGCAGTATCAATTTTAGTTTATATCACGATGTTGCTGTCCATTTTTCAAATCTATGGATGTATAATGTTATGGAAATTAAGTAAGACAGTTTACTCGATAATGTACATTTGACGAGTTCAATAAATAAGTTTACAATTAGGAAAATCAACTTGTAATACGTTTATGCAAGCATTTTTTTTAGTGAACAGCCAGTGAATTATTAGGTGATATATTATTGCTAGAGATGCGTCCAAATTCGCACATTCTCAATTCTTTTTATTACAAAACATTAAAAATAACAAATCTAACGAGCAAATTCATTTAACAACGATATTTTGTCCTAACAAAAATTTTTCCAACAGCGGGTCGTTTTCAGTTATCAACGTTGCAACTTGACATTCCGTATAACCACGGCTAGCCATAATCGAAACAATATCGTTGTCCTGATCCGGATCATGAGTTAAAACAGTACACAAACAGGATCTGGCCAAAACCTAAAAGAAATCAGAAATTTACCATTCAGCTTAGCTGCTGATCAGACAGAAAATTTGTTTCTTTATTTCTCTTACTCTGCTAACTTCCGGTCCATCGAACGAATCTCTCGCCAGTAGATCAACAATTTCCACGATGTACTCGCTCAGTATTTTTCTATGCTCTTCTACCATTCGCTCCCTGACGCTCGGATACTGGACGCTGGTCGTTATTTGTTCTCGGTAATCTGTAAGAAAAACAAATTCTCGTTCGAAAATTTTACAAACCTTGCGCATCCCAAAACAAATTCACTGACCAACAGGTTTCATCGTAAGTCGAATGAAATTCATCAACGAACCGTAGCAAAGGGCTCGCGTTTGTGACGATCGTTTATTTTCTGAAATCAAACGAAACCTGCCAAAAACAGAAACATAAAACCAATGATCCGAAAATACCCGGTTTGACCATGAATTCCAACAAGAGACGAAACGCCGTCGACACGACCGTCAGATGCTTCAATTCTTCTACTCGCTCGACGCTGCCGCCCCGTAAGAAGGTACCATCGAGTACGCTGATGTATCGGCTAGTGTCGAAATCGTTCAAAATGTCGCGGACGCCGGCGTCGACGTCATACGCCGCAAGACTCGAAACGAATTGCTGTCTCAGCGACGCCGTCAAAGTGAGCAATAAACTAGCCACGCTGCGATTCATTCCGGGCAGATCCTGAAACAAGCCTGAGACGTCAAATGAGATGAAATTAATAGTTCACAATCAGCGACTATAGCAAAGTCCAGTGGCCATGGGCACTCTGAAAAAATATAGCTATTGAAGTCCCTTACGTATGATAACGAATCGACCATAATTTCTGCAGTCATTTGCACTCGTTGTTCTATCGAGAATGTGTCCATAGAACACGAAATGAAACAAATTTCCAAAAGTTGCCGCCAACCGTCGAATGCGTGACGCAAAATGTACGATAGACGCTGCGATTCGTTGTATTGTACGATGCTCAACAAAACGGTTTCGATTTCCTACGAGAAAAACATAAAAACTGTCAACGGCTGGAAGAAAAAAGAAAATTTTTTAATACTTCGTGCAACAAATGCAATTGACCCGAGAAACTCGTTCCTTGAATCGAGCGAGCCTCGGAATGTAGAACTCCGTGCAGTTGGACGATGTTACATTGCGAGTATCCTTTGGAGTTTTGACAAGTGCACGCCGCGATAACCTAAATGAAAGAAATATTCGGTCGCAAATCTTTCAAAATCCGTTCAAAATTGATTTCTCACTTGAGACAGCTGACTTCCGTTGAAATATTTCAATTTCGGAGCTTCGACGGACGGAGATTTTAAATTTAAATAATGTAAAAATGATAAAATTTGACGTTTCTTCTCGTTTTGGCTCGTTTCGCGTCGGGAAGAAACGCCGAATACGCTCGATTTGGATAAATCGGCGCTCGTCGTTGAAGTCGTTTCGCCTTAAAGACGACGAATCTTTTAATTAAACAGAAACGCTCATCAATTATTTAAAGAAAAAACGTGAATTCGGTTCGGTTTGTACACACATACGACGAGCGCGCGAGACACGAAAACGCGAACACCAAAACAAAATTCAAAGCGGAACTAATCACAAAAACAAGCTAAACGAGCAATAATACGAAAGGAGCACGAGCGTCCGAAGTCATTCATAGTTTCTCGTTGCCCGTCGTCGAGAATGAAAAGTGGACATTATTAAATGTGTGTTTCTATCTGATTCGCGATCAAAATCTGAATCAGGTAAAGTGGTCCGAATTGATGTCAACGAGTTACTGAAAAATATTTGTCCTCAAACGATACGGGCTAGTGCCGAAATTTGTTTCATTGTTAACTAGACTATTGCCGACCATCGTACAACGAAATTTTCATCATTTATGGTTGCGCAAGCGATGACTAAAGGATTTATTTCGAGGCTAGTTATATCATTTTTCGTGATTGTCATGTTATCATCTACAGTATCCCCTAGTTATCCGCGGGCGTCGGATGTCTTCTTGCACATAGCCGACTACGGACGAACGGGCGTCTACGCCGAACAATTCCTAAAAGCCTTCGACGTACTATCCTACAGTATTCTCGTGCTAACGTTAGCCTTCGTCGTTTTCGCAGTGGTCCACGTGCTAAACTTCTGGAGGAAAGTTCAATATTCGCATAAAAGATGCAAAAAGTGCCGCGCCTCGATCGAAGAAGACCCGGACGGCGAAGTTTAACGAGTGAAAATTTTTTTTATTCAAAGACTTCAAGGAACTTTGAAACCTTCATAAAATATTTCGTAGTCTTCATAGATTCAGAGAGAACATTGAACCAGTTAAGAAGCACAAGTCTCTAAAGAACTAAAGTTGGGACGATGAAATAACTAACGAACTATAGTTTCGATCATGAGTTCATCACTGAAGAACTATAGTTCGAACTAGGTGTTCTTTGAAGTCCTCTGAAGTCTCTGCAGCCGGATAAAAATTTGTTTCTTACTTTCACTGTCTAATGTAAAAATGAATTTCAAACATCTGTTAATATTGCTGCGATGATTCAGTTGCGTCGACGATTGTAGTTCCAAGGCTGTTAATTTCATGAGCCACCCAAGGATTTCTCTTCTAACCGCGTCGACGTCGGAGTCTGAATTTCAAAAAAAAACTGTTAGAAAACTATGCGAATTCAATTTTTGACGAGGAAAAACAGAACATACCGTCGATTTCTTGTCGGAATTTCGATAAATGACGAAAAACGAAATCGCGTTGACTTCGCAAGTAGCGAAGGGTCGGCTCGCCCGAAAGCGATTTGGAAGCGAGCCAATATATTAAACGATAAGTAGGTTCGACGAAACCGCCGTGCGACAGCGAACGCAAATTCGAACCGCAAAAACTTTCCAAAATTGATAAGCAAGCGTGCAAGCAAGTCCTCGGCGTTTCGTTAATACCTGCGAATCGACTGAACTATAGTTCTAGGGATTATAATTAACAGTAGAATGTAGTTGATCTGCAACTATAGTTCGCAAGCTGCTTTGATTAGTACCTGGATCTTGAAACACGGTTTCTGTTGGTTTCTTCAAATCGAATCCCAATAGAAAATGAGCGACATTCGGCTGGCCGATGTTTGAACGAACGGACTCGATAAGAAATTCCAATAAAGTCAACGCGGTCGACGCTCTAACGAACTCTTTCGTTTGTTCTACGGTGTCAAAATCAATCGTAAAAAAAACAAGTAAAAACATAAAAACGCCGACTGACTAGAATCCGACGACGTCTCGTCGATGCCGACCGGTGCGTCGACCGAATCCATGCTGAGACAGTTCGCGAATCCGCTTAGAATTCTCGTAGCCACTGTCTGGAAAGATAAATGTGAGGAAAAAACTCGAAGTGATATTCCAGTACAGAAACTTACTTGTTTCGTGCAAAAATACTTCAATAAATTCGTTCGTAAGGAAATCGAATTTTTGTGCAAGTGGGATAAAATTCTGACCGCGTATAAACAATGTTCTGGCAAAGAATCGTAATGCGAAAGATAGCTGAAGAGAACAAAATACGAATCGTAAAAAAAGTATCGATCCGTCGTATCAACTATGTATATAGTTGATCGGTGATTATAGTTCTTCACTAACTATAATTGTTCAGTGACTATAGTATTCTACTGATTATAGGTATCCATTGACTATAGTTTCTATGCGACTACTGTTTTCTTCAACGACTATAGTTCTTAGATGATCATGAATCGATTTGTTGATTCAATTCGACGTGAAATTTTGTATTATCGTTGTCAAATGTAGCGTACCAGGCAATTTTCATCGGATAATCAGGCTCACGCGTTTTTGGATTCATCGTCTGAAGTAGCACGTCCATCGACGATGTGAGTATCGACGACGGAACTTCTTTCAAGTAAGAAATAAAAATTTCCTGTTTTTCCAATACGACGAGCAACAATTTCAACAGGTACAAGGTCGTTTCGTGAAACTTTTCTTTGCCTAAGTATATCAAAAGTGAATCGTAAAATTCAACCAAACGAGACACAATCTCGTAAACAAATTTACCTTGAAATTGAACGTACTGATCCAAAATCGCTATCCCAGTGTCTACGAGGCAGACAACCTGAAAATCACTGAGAAATTCGTGATTCAATTTTTGACAGTTAAGCGATTATTTTCGAACCGTTCGAAAAGTTGGGCTGTCGCAGATCATCAAAGCCATCAACTGACATCCGATCGATTGATTATTCACCGATGACAACGTGACATCGTAACTTTCTAGTGTTCTACATAGACACTTGGCGACTGCGCATCCCAACGTCCACTACAATTACGATTCAATTATTTGATTGAATGAGACCTTTCAACACAGAAAAACGGTACCAAATCTTCCGAATTCTTGTAACTACGATTCTGGAATTGGTTCAAAACCGAATCGAGGACGAAATTAAAATACGGCCGGAAAGCGACGCCGTCGAAACTAGCTGAGCGTTCGTGCGACATCAACGAGCTTAAAAATTCCAAAAATCCAGTCGTCGCCGGATACAATTCGTTGCGCGATTCAACTTCGTCCAGTTCTTGCTGAAAATTGCTGCACTATAGTTCAATATCAACTACAGTTTCCGATGAACTACAGTTGCACATTAACAATGGTTAGGCAATTGTACATTAACAAAAGTCACAAGCTACTTGAATTCCACTCAGTTTTCCATCGGGCGTTACTGAAACGATGCCTGAAGCCATTAATCCTTCGAATAGAATTTGAGCCAATTCATCGGATCGAGCCAACGAGGACAAAAACTTGAACATTTTTCCTTTCAAATCCAACGGCACCGGACATCCGAGCAAGCCGAACATAGTCGCCAAACACGACCATCGAGTGTCCTCGCAGAACGAGATTCGTGCTCCGACGTTCTAAAAACGAGGCCCAAAGCGAAATCACAAAAAATCGAACGGTTAATATAAAATCCTCTTTACATGATAAGCAACGACGGATAACAAATCCAACCAAGATTGTAACCCCTTTAACTCGTCAGGGGCTATATGGCAAGACAGTCCAACAGACGCATGAACTGTCGACGACCGTTCGGCCCTCAAAGTTCTGTAGTACTGACCAAGAGCCACGAAGAAATGATCCACAGACACAGTCGACAAATGACTCCCTGAAAATCATAGCCCGTACCAAAAATTTGTTTTAATTCTGTCAGAAAACGAAAAGTCTACCGAAGTTAGCGAAACCTTTAATCATGGCGAAACATCGACCTGCGGATTCTTCGTCACAACACAATCCTCCAAGCATATGTAAATACGCGATGTACAGTAAAGGCGGCAGAGCCTCACCGCTTTCACGGACGAATTTAAATAAAGATACCTGCAAAAAAGTCCATTGACCATGGTATGTCAAAGTCTACAGTTGTTCAGAGATATCACAAAATTCAAACTATAGTTCTTCGGAGACTTTATTTCCTCGGCTAAACCTCAACTACAGTTGCGTATGACATAGCTGTTCAACTATAGTTATAGAGAATTCGTTAGTCAGAGACTTCGTAAAAATAACTATAGTTACACTCTAGAGTAACAACACAGTTCCTCCTTACTTGAGTTTGGCTCAACCTGCTGGCTGATAATGAATAATCGGACGGGCAGAAATAGTTCGACGACAGATTCAAATTTAGTTTTTCGGCGTTTTTGTAGAAATCGCCGAGCAGATATAAAAATTGTTCGAAATGTAGCACTGGTGGTTCGCCGCCCAATGAAATAATCTCGCGCATTGATCGACATTCTTCGTCGGCTCTAGCTCGCCATTCTTTGATCTAACAAGGATAAAAAAGTTATGATACGGTTTTTGACGTAGTAACAACAAAATTAGGTTACTTTTATGGAGAAATTTACGATTAACTGAGTGAAAAATGAATTCATACGACGAACGAAAAATTCTTCGACGAAAAATTGGTCGGATTTTATGAATCGATGGCGCATCCAATGCATAGGTCTCGTTTCCATAGACCGATCCAACAGTTCCTCTTCGTCTTCGCTAAAATTCTCCATGACTGAAACAAAAAAGAACAAACCAAAAATTTGTTTTAAAACTTCAGAAATGAATCGTTTTTTGAGTTCTCACCGATTTGAGTAAGATGATGCTGCCCGAGTATTCGCAAGGTAACCGACCATACCATACTAAAAAACCCTTCCAATTGCTGATCGCTCCAACGCGCGTTAATCGACGAAATTTCCTGATGAAAAGCGTTCAGGTAGCGAAAGTCTTTCAAGAATTGAAAGGAGCTTAACAAGCCTGAAAAAAACAAAAATATTGCTACGGCAGACGAAGTTACTTGACATCTTACTTGCTTTAACTGTGCTTACTCGAAAATTTACCTAATTCTGAACTGATGTTTTCCAACAAACTAACGTCGATGGCTTGCAACGCCGACATAACTAAGGAAACGTTAACGGCGCTGACCGCCGGCCCTTGGTCGATTTTCGTGAAATCCAAATTTCTCACGATTCTCATCAAAGCAGAAAATTCATCTACGGAGAGTGGCGTTTGGCAAGTCCAATAGAACAGGGCGTTGACGATCGAAATGTACGATTCGACGATAGATTCTGTCACCTAAGATCGAACGTGGATTCTGAAACGTGCACTGGCCAACGACTAGCGGAGTAAAAAGTCGGAACTTACCAATTTTTTATGTTTCGCGTTGTCTAAGCTTTTGACATTAGCCTGCGAGAGTTTGTCCACTTGTTTCGTAACGTCCATCGTGGTAATCAATTCCAAGACGTTCGTTAGGAATCCGTCCTTCCACAATTGTTCAGTGAACGTCGAGAGTAGATTCTTCAAATCCTCAGGGTGTTCATCGTATTGCCATGTGAGTCCACTTCGATTGAACATCAGAGTTTTCAACGCTTCGGCCAAGTACCACTGATTTTTGTAGTAGACATAAATGGCGCACAGTAACCGTGAAAAGTCGGGAAATTCGGCAGTTTTCTGCTGGGCTAAAACAAAACATGAGCATGAGAGTGAATTTCTAAACACTTTTGTACTTCACAAGAGACAAACAATAGAGGGATGGTCATTCCGAGGCTTTACCACTGTTCAAATATAGTTTTTCAGAGACTTCACAAAGTCGCAACTATTATTCTTCCTTTGCCATCTGTTATAGTTTTTCATTCAATAGCAGGGCAACATTTGATTTGTAAGTTTTAACAATTTGCACGGAAGCTTACCGGCGAAGACGAGTTGCAGGGCTAAAAGTTCGTTCAAATCGAACAAATCGCTTAAAACCAAAGCTTCGTCGACGTATTGTTGAGGAACTACGACGGGTTTTTCGCGCTGTTCGAATTTTATGCCACCTGATTGCGAAGCCGATTGCACTTTTTGCCTGTCCAATTGAATTTTTGACTAAAATCGGAAACATCCCATTAATGTAGGTTTTTGTCAACTGTACACTAAATCTGTCGAAAAACAAACTTAAAGAATCAAAAGCATACCGAATGTTTGAATAAATTAAGAAAACGAATTCGGTAAATTTTCAACGAATTTTCCAATTCGGCAATAGTTTCGACGTTCGGCTGATTTACGGCGGATAAGACGACAGAATAAAATTGTTTATTTTCGAACCAATAAGAAGTCATTTTCAGAAAATGTCCCGGTAAGTTGCTAATTTGGTTGAAAAAATGTCGCCAAAATTCTATATTTTCGAAAATTCGATGAATTTTGCTTACAGTAGCCTTTCCCGCTGTCCGCGCGATTAACACGTTTGACTATTCTTATAACAAATCAAAATCGCTTATAAATTCCAGTATCAAGCTAAAAGTGTACTTTTGTCTGGTCGATTCTTTACATTATGAAATGATTTTTGTGTGAATAATTATTATCTCATTAAATTTATAACAAGAGATCTTTCATTTTTCAAGCAAATTTTTGTGCAGACAGTTAATAGATGAAACCAAAATTCAACAAACTTAACGAACGAAATACATTGTAGGCACAAAATTTCTATTGTTATTGCCCTCTAATACCGTCGGCTACAAGCATTTGACTTTGTAGGTGGTTTTTTCAGGAATCACTGGTTTACTTGGTTTAAAAATTTTTTCAAAAAGTACATTTTCAAAAATAGCTTGGCATAATTTGAATTTTACATTTTTCGCGCTCTTTACATTAAATATCTTTTAGTACAACCTACAATTGGAAGAGACAACAACAATTTTTCTACTCTGGATGTAAATAAATCTTCCTTCGCTTCTTTGGCAGTCTCTTTAGCTCTATCTTGTTCTTCAGTAATTTTATCCGTGAACAGCTGCATTTTAAAAAAAATCAAAATACATATTTGAAGATGATGAGCAAGTAAGATTTACGTACTAGCAAATTTGGATCGACAGCATCCACATCTGGCACGTTACCATCAATTCGGACATCTTCCTTTTCGGCTGTAATACTTTTGTATTCACAGTGGCAAATGAACAATGTATCGATAACCATCTGAAAAAAAATCGCTATATCAAGTAGCTGTGGAATATAGCAAGTCAATAAATACTTCATAGACGGAGAAGAAACAATCGAAAACGAAAAAGGCAAAAACGCGAACGGCTAACATCGGAACGTACCAATAATGAACATTTTCGATACTCTTGAAATATGAAAGCATTTTTCGAAATAATTTTCAATTGTTCTTTTTCTTTCACCCTGAACCAAACTGCCGAAATCAACCCAACAATAACAGTGACAGCACATTTCGCAACGAACAAGACGAATTTAGCAAGCAAACTAACGCTAGCCGTTTGGAGAGCGTTTTTAATAAGAATCATGTAAGCCTGCTGTCATATTCGTGAATCAAAATGAAACAATATAAACAAAAGATCGTGTTTTACTTTGATAGCCGACGGGAAAAAACTACTTCCTTCGATTGCTGAAGAAAAATTACAATAATTGGCGGCATCAAACTTAAAATTCGGTAAAAAAATCCACTTACCAATTATAGTGTAGGCATTCTGATGAATGTATTTTAAGCATTTTCGACGCACCACAAGCAACAGGTACAAACAGACAGGGGTATTTAACGAACATGCTATCAGTCATTTCGTGTCTGTAATTAAACAATCAAAATTAACAGCGTTCTCGACGACTTCTGCGCTTTGTCGCATACTTTTTCTTGAGATACATGAGCACAATGCGAGGTACTTTAACGCAAGTATTGATAAACGAGCCGAAGGCACTGACACCAAGTGATATATAACCAGTCGTTTGGTTCCTTTTATAACGGCGCAATTCAAATTGTCTTTGTCCCTGTAAAATCAGATATGTCACGGTTACAGCGAAGTGGAAAAAACAAGCAAAATAACAACGTTATATGAAATTGTACTTTGCAAAATATTAAATCGTAACTGAACAAGAAATAACCATCTGCTGACAAGCGTAGAGAAATTCCGACACCCAAATCAAACCGATGAAGTTATACCACCAAACGTACTTTACAGGCATGGCGATCGAATAGTCGGCGACGGTCATCGTAATGTTGTTATTGGAAGCTTGGACAATCGGGCATCAGCTAAAAAAGCAAGCGAAAAATGCAACATTCGGGAAGCGCAAATCAAAATCCGTGACTAGCCAATACATTTTCTGTCACCATGCAAGGACAAGATGTTGCAAAAGAATTCAAGCATGAATTCTAGATTGGTGAGTGGTTTGTTTTGCTTGCTTGTTAACTTACTTGCAGTCACGATGAGCAGCATCACGAAGAACCAATAAGCGAAGAAAAGCGAGTAACGCCAGAAAAGTCCAAAAAGGTTGGATGAGTAAAAGAAGCATGGCTTTTATGCAACGATCGGCTTGTCCAAACAGTTCGACAATTAATTTCATATTTTTGAAAACGACGCACAAACAGATGATCATGAAAAACAACCTAAATTTTTGAAATGGTCTCGAGATGCGTTCAAAATGAAAACGTGCAAAAAACGACTGGTATTACCGCAACAACGCTAAAAAAATCGAACCACCGAGCAAGACTTGTTTATTTTCGTCGCTGAACGCAAGAATTAGCTTGTCTTTCATTTGTTTAAATTTTTCTTCAGTGGTCAAATCCGCCATCGACTCGTCGTCGATGTACCAATACCAAAAGCCAGTCCTGAAATTGGTTTAAGTTTCCTAAAACTCAAGTTTAAAACCAAAAAAGATACATACCGACAATTACAAAGAATAACAAAAAGAAGGCTCCGTAAATGACCACAATAGCGCAGCAGCGCAGCAGAAAAACGGTGATGAACGCTAAGACTAGCAAAAAACAAAGAAAATGATGTATAAAACAAATTAATTGCCTTTGCTTCGACTTACCGAATGCTGCGCCGCACATGTACAGTACTTCTCTGTAGCAAGTGACAATGCCGGCTAGTACTTGTTGTACGGTATCGAAACTGTTCAAAAACTGTATAACAGCGTTGGCATTTTTGACAACATGGAGATTTTCGGGGTTCGGGATACATCGGCGAAGAATAGGTTGGCTGTACAAAAATCGACATTTACAGCAGAGCAAAAACAAATAAAAACGGCAAGCTGCTGAATTTACCTTGGATAAAGCGGTAACTCTAGACACGGACCGGCCCAATTACTGATAACGGTTTCACCAGGTTCGAAATTGTAAAAACAAAATTTCTTCGCGTATGGTTCGAAAGCTGCTTCACGTATCTCTGTCGTAGGGCACGCTTCAACACACAGCCAAATCGTCTTCGTCGGTTCAGTAATGTCCATAGCAAAAACGAATCTACACCATATGACAAACAATGAAAGTCTCTCGATAATTCGCTTTAAAACTGATTGAGTCAGAAAAAAGACTTCATACCTTGCTAAAAAGCAAATATTAAATCATCTAACGTTACTTACAGTTTCAAACTAGCAACTCCAGGAACACAAAGATTTTATAAAAAAAAAAACAGTTTTCCTGACGCTGACTTTCTTTCCGTCATATCCATGCCGCTGTAATTCGCATCGAGTTTCCACGCATTTTTTTGTCCACAAGTATTACCGAAACTGTCTGAACCGTAAACGAGCTGCCACGGATCACCGTTCTTCATAGCGAAATAGACGATTTCCGACTACAAAAAAGAGCATTAAATTACTGTATTCTTAAAAACATTTTTACTATTTCAAATTTCCCTTACCATTCCAACCAGAAACAAGAAGAAAAAATCAATGCAAACGCGTCCGTGCAATCTCGCGGGGCTTTGGGGTGAACAGCCGTTTTACCACAGCAGCAACCCATAATTAGTTTGTAAAAAAACTAAAAAAAAACGCTTCGGAAATACTTTACAGAGCAAAATTTGCAACCGACCGGACGGTGCGGCGCAAAAATTCAATAATAACTTTCACTTTGCAGCTTCACCTACAACATTGTGAATAAACCTAACGTGCACATCAAATTGCATTGTTTGTAATTTACTGATTAAAAACAATTTTTATGAGATTTGTCTTTGAAAATTAAGTCATAAAACTGTTTTATGAAATGCTTATAAATAGACAATAAAATTTGAGAATCAAAAAAATCGACCGTTCATCCCTACAATAAAAGTTATTCTGTTCGATTGTAAAGTGACGTCCAGGCAATATTGCAGTTTTCGTCAACAAAGTCATATTTCAATAAATTATTAACCAATTTTCGTACTTTTAATGAATAGACACGACATATCATTTTCAGACACGGAAAGTAATATTTTTTGTTCCGTCTATGTACATTTTAAATGTGTCTTCCGTCAAAAACTAGAAACATCTACTAATCAAACATAGCATTCTAAACGCACGACTGTGTTTATCAATCAACTCGTAAAAAAATTTTATTTGCCTAAGTAAAATTAAATTTTTTGTCCTTCAATGCGTTCGACAGTATTTGATGAAAGTTAGCTTACACATAAAAACTTGTTCATTTCGAGTAATAAAGGAATTCGAACTGCCCCCGTTTGCAAAGTACGTACCTTTATTACAGTAGGAAAAAATGAGTTCTCAACGAGCCAGTTTTGAAGAAATGCTTAAAGACGCTTTATCAGACTGGCTCACTAGAAAAATTTGTCTCGATTGTCCGTTAAGTGGGTGAAAGGAGGAGGATTTTTAAGGAACATTTTTTATCTATCAATGATCCTCAAAATGGACCGAATCGAGTATGCCAAGTCCTCAACAAATGCTTTTAGTGTCTTCTCTTAGTCCTTTTTTTAATGTTGACACGTTTTAACATCGAAGGAAATGAGCCCGATCGAAATTGAGGGGAATAAAACAGGAGGGAGTAATTTGACTAATTCGAATATTTTTCTGAAAAACGAGTCCGCTCAACCGTTTCGTTTTTTCGCCTTGAAATGAGCTAAGTCGGGAGCTCTTGACAACAAAATCGGTCCGTTTTTATGTTTCGTGACGGGTTTATTTTTCATTTCTTCCCTCTCCTCACTCAATCGGTCGCTCATTCTGACGAAATACACAGCGAGACGGGTTTTTTTCCATTTCTTTACAGATCCGGTGTACGATTTCGGTTTCAAAAGCCTGCGGTCGATAATCGGTGTCTGAGAAATAGTTGGTAGAGGAATATCATCTTCATTAACATTGTCATCATGATTGGAGTGAAAATTTGCTTATTAATTTCCATTATCGTCTTTACAATGGTGGTCGATGGATACGCTCGGGTGTGGGGTAAGATTAAAGGGTCTGTTCAGATAAGTAATTACTGATACGATAACATGCTATTAATTTTAGATATTTCGGAGGGAAGCAGAGGTAAGGATGTTTCTTTTTACTGGGATTACGGCGGATATATGACGTGGGATTATAAAAGGGTTCCATTTATGGTACTTGTATATTATGCTGAATTCATGGCATTTGTTTTAAATACAGCAATTGTGATGATTTTCAGAATTTTTCCTGACATCTACTGCTTGGTAAGGCCGTGGTTACTGATGAGCATTTTCTCCCAACTCTGCTTTAATTTGACCATTGGTCTTTTTCTCAAAAATACTAGCCACACTCCTTTATGACATCTATCAATAAAAGTTACCATCCGACCATAGTTTGTAGTCTCCTTAAAGTATTCTAATAAATTGGATTGCATTAAAAAAATTTTAATTTCACCATGGGATCACTTATTGCGGATCAGAAGCTCGTCAATTGTATTTTCGGCATTATCAACGAAATGTCGATGACTATTTTGAAAATTAATACTTTTTGAAATTCCGTCTTTTTTTTTCTCTTTCAACTGCAGATCCATTTAAACGAGAAAGCCGAAATCTATTCCAGCAATTACAAGACATCAACGACATGATCCACGAAAGTCAACAGTAAGGCAATAAATTACGTCTCTCTTTTAATTGAAGATTTTCTCGAGTTGTTTATCGCCTTTTTATCGAAATTCTTTTTTGCTCGCTCTCACAGGGAAGGCTGTCGAAAACATAATGAAGAATGTTCGTGGAACGAAAAAGATGATATGCAATGCTGCCACCGAATGACGTGCAGGTGTACTCTGTTGGGCGGTAACTGTAGATGCAATCCGAAAATGTTCTGACTCTGAGAATGGATCATTTATAAATTGTATTCGTGGTGATGAATTGGTTCTCGGTAAATAATAATTAAACGTTTTGCGCTGCTGAATTTATTAATATTTAGAAAACCTAATTATTAAAGCAAAATTAATCTTATAATGAGGTATAAACAAGAACTGACGAGCGTTTGCATATTATGATAAAGTACTTACGCTATGAATGGGCATAAGTTTGAAGCTATAAGTTCACTGAAGCAGGACGTAAAAAACAAAATTACAGTTATATACATTGACGATACCTGCAATATCCGAAACTGCGTGGAAGCCTACTAAGTTGGCAAAATGCCGAACAGGCTTCTCAAGTTAAACTATGAGTTAGTTTTGCATAATTTCGGATTTTGCTGGTTAATGATTGAAATAATGTTCCTATATGCAAATATTATATTGACAATTAGAGGAATAGCATTGGTAGGCATCGGCGCACGGACCACCGGGACCGACTTTTCCAGGGAAAGGGCTGTCTAAAGCGCATTGGCCGCTATAGCAGAAGTTCGAGTAACATTGGGTGTTGAAAGTGCACTGGCCGTATCCACCGATTTTGCCCGGCTGCGGGCTGTCCTTGCTACATACGCCGCTGAAACAAGTGCCAGAGTAGCATTCGGCGTCGATACTGCAAGGGCTACCGGCTCGCAAAACGCTTCCCGTTCCGAGGACGATTCGTTGGGAATATTCCGGGCTCCAGTTGGGGTACGAACCATACAAGCTGCTACTGTAGAGATTGCTACCATACAGGCTGCTACCGTAAAGACCGCTGCTGTACAGATTGCTACTGTACGCGCCAGTGCCAGCGCAGTAACCGTTGTAACATACGCTCGAGGCGCATTCTGTTGGGTGAATGCATCTGCCGCCGCTGGGCAGAACTAACGAGCCAGTGCGACGAATGCAGTAGCCACCAGTGCAGTAACCTGAAAAAAAGCAAAAAAATAATGCGAGTTAGCCGCGGTTCAATGATTAAAACACTAATTCAAGTTGAAGTTCGGAAGGTTACTCTTAATTTGAAAAATTAACAGTCGATGGATGAAGACTTATCCGTACCTGAATTGCATTGACTCGCGAATGAGCATGGTGAACCATCGGGATAAACGCCGGTGTTGTATAGGCCGAGGTTGTTGGAGTAATAACTTTGACTGCCGTAATATCCTGTTTGTGGATAGTATCCGCTAGTGCCGTATCCGGCGTAACTTTGCGGGTAATAGCCGCTGCTGCCATACGGATAAACTCCGAGTTGACCGGTCAACGCAGTAGTTCCGCATATGCCGCTAATGCACACGCCCGAATAGCATTGGCTGGCGAATTGACAGGCGCCACCGTCGCCGACCAAACCTGGAACGTTACTATCCGGTGCACAAACATTATTCCAACAGAAGTTGCTATAACATTGCGTGTGCGAAACACAGGGGCCACCACCGCCGACTTTTCCGGCCGCAGCGCTGCTTCTAGTGCACTGACGATTCCAACAGTAACCCGAATAACAGTCGGTGTTAAAGTTACAAGCGCCGCCCTGCTGACCTTGGCCTAAACATGGACACCGATCAACAAACAGCGTTCGCTACAACCGGTCACACACCGAAGCACGTGCTACCTGCGATTAAAGCTTCGGACGCGCCGGATTGCGCGCAAACTCCGTTCAAGCACAACGAAGACTGACATTGACTGTTATAAGTGCACAAACCACCGGGACCTAATTGTGTTAATAGACCGAATGTTCCTTCGCGGCACTGTCCGTTGATGCACCGATCGCCGTAGCATTGACTATCGTATTGGCACGGACCGTCGTTTCCTACTTTCCCCAACGCGGGACTGTCTTTGGCACATATTTGATTGAGGCAATAGTTGGAGAAACATTGATAATGAGTTCTGCAATGTCCACCTCCACCAGTTTTACCGGGGTACCCACTGTCCACCGAGCAAATGCGATCCCAGCATACACCCGAATAGCAATCCGTATCCAGTACGCAAGGTCCGCCTTGCCTTACCGAACCAGCAGACTGGGCTAAACTAACCAACGAGAGGTAAGTATATATTTTTTTACGAAAACAATTACAGCCAGATTTCTCGAAAGTTACGCTTGAAATAGCCTAGAGTCTGTCGCGCCTAGCAATTTATCGAATAGGTTTTGCTCAGTTTTTTTTCGAGAATTCTGACTTATATTTGAAAATAAAAATGTCTACAACCCTTTTTCTTTCTGAAAGCTCGAAATAATTTAAAAACATAACACTCGACGAGGTCGTCGTGAGAAATTTACCATTGACTGTCGACCGGCGAACGAAAGTGAAAACGATAATCGGAATAATAGTCCTAAACGCCGTCATCATGACGATGATGATAGAAGGTCGAAAACGATACTGTCGTACAGTACAATGTATATATACTCGACGACGATGATGATCCTATTCAAACAACCGCAACGACCTCGATCTCACTTTCGAATGAACAAAAGTTTGCCCGAGGTATGAATTTCTCCTACAACTATTTCATTATTAATCCGACTATCTGGAAATCAGGAAATTCTGGACGGGCAGTCGTTAGAACGATGTAATCTGTCAATCAAAAAGTACGGACGCCGGGGTACAATAGTACTTTTTCGACAATTAATATTCATGTCGATTTTTCCGCTCTCACTCAACTGGGCCGAATATAGTTTGGCACATGAGTCAATTAGCGAGGGAGTATACGGGAAAGGTATACCGGTAGTCCAATCGCTATTTACAACCATGCTTTGTACAGTTCGAAAAACTGCCTCGTTCAGTATGTTTTCGAGTGTCTTTTTTGAACAAATAGAGGAGAATAACGAATCTACTATCTGACTATATAACTTGTTTTCTATGTTCGTGTACTGTTCCCAGCATGCGCCTGTACCGTTCTACTCGTGCACCTGGCGCTTTGTACCGTTCGCATGCACCGTACGAAATGTACCCACGATTTGCCGACTGTTTTGATATATTGATGTTTATAATGAGCACTCAAGTACTAAGTTTAATTGCCATATTTCATGGCCCAATTATGGCCGCGTTCTTTGCACGGTCCGTCTTGCACAAGGTATCGCGTTAAATTTGTTTATGATTTCACTTTTTTGTAAGCGAACCAGTCGCAGTCGAGCTCGTACAAAAGGTGGATGTTTTTGAACTGTACGCAAAACATTGGGAGCTATTTTAAAAATTTTAAATTTTTGGGTCAGGATGATTAAATTAACCAAATTGAAGACGAGTTTTTATTATTTGTCGGTTAAATATAACTTTTGTATTCACCGAAACCGTACCGAGAACGGTTACTGTACGTTACTGTGTGTTTGCGAGGGAGCGGCCTGGGACCAACAATGAAACAAAACGTTTTCAATTACAATAACAAATCAAGCGTTAAACAAAAATATGTAGCGTTAATTGGCGCAAAAATTTTAATTAATGTACTGTAAAAAATGAGTTGCAATAGAGATTATTTTCGAGGTTGAAAAGTTACAAAATTGAACTTGGTACGCAGAGCTAGTGCCCAATAGTAGCTTTTAAAAACAAATTTTCTGGTCTTCTTTGAACGAGAAGACAAAGACAAATACATTTTATGTTTCACTATTCTACATGTACCCAGCTTGGGTAGCTATAGACCGAACTGTCTGCTTTTGTTGCAAATAACATTTATGAATCTGTTCGACATTTTTTGTCTGTGACATATAACGCTTTACTTTATTGACTAAACTACCATACAACATATTTTTATAAACACGAATTATAGCTTTTTTTAGTCAGCGCAACTTTTTTACAAACTGCAAATTCCGTTCAAACAGTTGTTGGAATAGCATTGGCCGGGATACAGGCACTGACCCATTGCACCGACTCTGTTGGCCGCTGGGCTATCCTTGTTGCATATGCCACTGAAGCACGATCCGGAGAAACATTCTACATCATTATTGCACGGCATGCCCCCTCGCAGCACGTTCGTTGGTTGGATGAGTCTTTCGGATGCGTCCGATCCGAATCCAATATTCGGACGGACTATGGTGTTTATACCGTTGATTAGGTTGCCCGTTCCTGTAGCACAATAGTAGTTGAAACATACAGCTGAAGCACATTCAATAGCGTGCGTGCATCGGCTATTATCTGGAAGCATACCCGACGTCGCCGTCAATGAACCAGTGCGTCGAATACAGTATCCGGTTGAACAGTATCCTGCAAATACAAATACAATTACAATTTGTCCCGGCCAGTAGATTTCCGCCTGTTTCATTCCGTACCAGATACACATTGACTGGCGTATTGGCAGACGCTACCATCGGGTAAGATACCAATTGCAGCACCGATGCCACCCGTTCCTATGCTGTTTGTAATTGACGATGGGGCGCAGACTGAATTTTGACAGGATCCAGAATAGCATTGACTGGAAAATTGGCAATTGCCGTTGTCGCCCACGAGACCGGGTATGGTACTGTCGACGGCGCATAAATTTTTCCAACACATTCCCGAGTAACATTGCAAGTTTGAGACGCAAGAGCCTCCGGCACCGATTTTTCCGGGAAGTGAACTAGCTCTGGTGCATTGCCTATTTTGACAGTAACCGGAATAGCAATCAGTATTGAAGCTGCATGCGCTCCCTTGCTGACCAGATCCTAAAGTCAAATCGTCACTTTTCTTTTAAAAACAGTTCTTTTCAGAGGGCTAAACATTTCGATTTATACCTGCATTTATGACGTTTCCAACACCAATTCCCCCCGTCGTTATCGCACCAGTTGTGTACTGGCTGCAATAGCCACCAATGCAACTTCCAGAAGTGCACTGTGTGTTTAATGTGCAAGGACCAGTTCCTGAAAAAGGAAACATGAAAATATGATTATTTCGTGATGAAGCACTCAACGATTACCATCAATATCCGACTAAATCTAGAAATAACTATGTTAACTATGTTGACTTACTAATTGTCTTCACATGAATCCAAGTCTAATTTGATGTCAAGGTGAAAGACTACCTCTAACTAAACTAAGATATGACTTCTCTATTACTAGCTAGTTGCCTATCGCAACCTAATCTTGTACCTGGAGTTACATAAATAGTAGTGACCAGACCATTTCGTTGGCTACAGTAGCCACCGATACATAATTGAGTGACACATTGATAGTTATAATAGCAAGAACCGTATCCTAGTAACGTAAACGCAATTAATATTTGTTTTTCCTCATTCCAGCATTTTTTTTTAATTTTTCGGTTTCCATTTCACTCAGATTCTAGGACAGTTCTTAAACAAACTTATTCCAACATGTATTCCATCTTAGAATTCCGATGGGATGGAGGATTATTAGTGATAACGTTTAATAATTAGTGCAGTAAGTGAAATTTTAGAAGAGACGGAGAATTAAATAGGTTGATTAATAGAACTAATAGCTTCTTGCCAACAGTTTTTTTAGTTTTTATAGGAGTATGTCGCTTTACCTGCGGCTGTCAAACCTCCAGAAACTCCTCCATATCCCGTGGTTAACGCACCACTTTGTTGACTACAATAGCCATTAACGCAGACCTGAGATGTGCATTGATAGTTATAAGAGCAAGGACCGGAACCTAGTAAAGGAAAAGGCATTAGTTTTGTTAGTAATATATTAGGATAGAATTAGTTTAGTTAATAGTTTAGTAATACAAGTGATTTATGATCACGAATATGTTATTATAAATTGGATGCAGTGTGAACTTCTTCGAAATAGGATGGAAATTTTCACGTTTGACTATGTCACAAGTTGTTTTGAATATGATAGAAAGGTTCGATGGAACTTTATTTGAATTTGTATCCCAAAATGTTGAATTTATATTTACTTGATATCTCAATTTTTTTACTCGTCTTATACCTGCGGAAGTAGTTATGCTTCCATAAACGACATTTGACCCTGCTGTAAGAGCTCCGCTTTGTTGACTACAGTAACCATTTATGCAGTATTGAGAAATACACTGGTAACTGTAAGTGCAAGGACCATTTCCTATATAGTAAGGAAAAGGAATTAGTTCCCGTTAGTTCACTAGTTGTTAGTGCGTTCTGATTTAAAGTTAAAAAAATTCGTTAAGCTGATGAAATGTTTTTTTTTCTTCTTTAGAGATACGCTGTACGTCTCACTCAGCCCTTGATAGTTTTACCTGCTGCAGTTAAACCGCCATAGCCTCCGGGATAGACTCCGCTATAGCCGGTGCCTAAGTTTCCGCTTAAGCCGCCGCCATAGCCTCCGGGATAGACTCCGCTATAGCCGGTGCCTAAGTTTCCGCTTAAGCCGCCGCCATAGCCGCCGTAACCTGTCGAGATCGATCCTGTTTGTTGACTACAGTACCCACCAATACAGTATTGTGATAGGCATTGAGAGTTAAAAGTGCACGGACCGTATCCTGTTCATGGAAAGGGGTTAAATTTTTGTTAGCGAAGCAACACAGAGGGGGTGCGTGGGAAGAAATCCAGATGGAATATTTGTTGCTTTGATGGATCGCTTTCGTAACACAATAAACAAATGAAATTACACGTTGCTGTTGTTTACCTGCAGTTATCGCTCCAGTTCCGATACCGGTGGTCAAAGAGCCGGTGAGCTGATTGCTGCAGTAACTGCCCACGCAATATTGCGAAACGCACTGCGAATGATACGTGCATACGCTTCCAGTTGGCAAGCCAGTTTGCACAAGTGAAGCACCAGTGATGGAATTGGTGTCTTGACAATAGTTATTGATGCATTTCTGAATACCACGACATTGAGTATCGTAAGTGCACGACAAACTCGTTAGCGCTGCGCCTTGAGTGGCGCAGATGTGATTGACGCAATTGTTGGAATAACAGTTGAAGTTGGTACGGCAATTGCCGTTGTCGCCAACTTTGCCAGGGGTCCTACTGTCGACCGAGCAAGTTCGTTGCTCCCAACACACACCCGAATAACATTCGTCGTCTCTCGTACAACGACCGTTTTGCATAATTGCTCCGTATTGAGCTATACAAGAAAAAAGTTCGTGCAACTCGTCGAAAACAAGTTTCATGAAAATTGTATTTCAAATGGAACACTGTAATTTTTTGAAGATTTTGAGTTTAAAACAAATCATCTTACCTTGCGTTAATAGTATCCGACTAAGTATCAGTGATAAACAGCTGATCACCAACTTTACCAACATTCTACAGTTCACCATCTATAGATTAAAACCGAAAACGACCTAGACCCCAGTTTTTAATAAAAACGAAACGAAAAGTGCGCTCTTCAAATTGCACTAAAATTTCTACCCATCAAATAATCGTTCGGAAAACACGGAAATCAGGTATTTCAAAGCCCTCGCATTTTTTTCTTCTCGGACAGGGTTTGTTCTTTGTACGAATCAGGCTATGAGTAATTGCGGACAATGTCGATGGAAAATTTTCCACGAGCAATTATAATATATATATACCGAACGACAATTTTGTACGGCTCGTGATTCGCCCTAGAATGGCGGTGCGCATGAGCAGATAATACCTGTACAGGTTTATTTGGAGGACCACCGATGTCAATGAATAAAAACACTCATCCACCGCCGCGCATGGTACTAGAGTGTGAGATTATCCACGTCTTTACTGAAACTTGTCCTGGCGACATAAATGCTTTTGTATCTTATTGTGTGCTCTTTGAATTAAAAACATCGAGGGTTGAAATCTGCACATGAGAAATAAACTTTTTTTGTAGCTTTTTGGGAAAAAGAAAGTGCTTGCTATTTTATACAGTTTGAATGTTTCGTTGTTATTTTTATCCCAACCGGTTCAGTCAATAATTAATTTGAAATATATCTGGCGACATGTTTTTTTTCCATAAAATTCGTGCCAGATTGGTTTTGAACAATCGAAGCTGACGATTCACATGAAACGTATCGAAAACAAATTATTCATCAGGGGTCGTCGAAAAGTAGCATGGAAAAGGGTGCCTACGAACCGTTTAGCGTTCATCGGGGAGCTGTTTAATATAAATGAAGAACTTTTTTGCTGGTCAGTTTGATAACTATTTGCCTCATATTGGATAAAACTAAAGTATAAAGCTTGAAAATTACAGGAAATGGAAAATGTGCAAAATTTACAGTTAAGTATTTTTTGATGAATTATGTAAAAAATCTCTGATTTATTGCGAATATCTTCTTCAATTTTGAAGTCTTTTAACTCCTCCCTCCTCCTCGACCCCTTTCAAAAAAATCGACTACTCGGTGGGATGATGCAAGATTTACTGTGACAGGAATGGACCATTATTATAAAGTATTTTTAAAAAGTATGTTTCAAAATACTAACAGGTCATGCTACATTAGAAACTGTGTTTTGTTTTAAAAGTACCTTCCAGTGAATATTTTCTTGTTATGAACAGGATTATAAAAAAAGTGCCGCTTTTTAGAATAGCTAAATTCAAAATGAGCACCTCCACGCATCACTTCACAGAATATTTTATCGGGAATTTCATCCTCTTTAAATGTTAACAATCGTTTCCCCGAATATTTATTCCTTTAATAATTTTCAATAATATATATTTATAAATGTTTTCTTTTAAATCAATTCAAGTTGCGACCGATTTTTCAATTATTGTAACTTTCATGTAATTCAACGTTACTTTATTTATTGTGATCATCGCTGTCTCAGGTAATTGTCGCATCAACACTGTAGATTTCAATGAATTGCAAAAACCATATACTGTAAATTGCAAAATTTATAATAGCTTATGATTTTCTGCTGATTGGCTTTGTTGTACATTAGTATTATTAAAGTTTATTAAGTACAAATGGTGCTCCAACGAAAGGAAAAATTAGGGGCGGTGGCTCTTGTACTCTGAGCTGCTTTTCTGGTATTTGCGCAAGTCGTGTGTGTTCGTTGGACAGCCCCGTAGACGGTAAAGTTGGCTCCTATGGCTATTGTTACAAAAGCGGTGATTGCTATTCCGGCATCAGCGCGGCTAATAACTGTTCTTTGCAAAGCGCCGTGGAAGGCAAAGTTGGCTCCTTCGTGTATTGTTTTCAAAGTGAGGACTGCTTTTCTGGTGTTTGCACAAGTCATAACTGTTCTTCGGACGGCCCAGTGCGAGGCAAAGTCGCCGCCGGTGGTTATTGTTTTAAAAACGAGAATTGCTTTTCGAGTGCCAAGTAATATTGGACAGCAAGGTGCAAGGCAGAGTTGTCAGCGGCGGATATTGTTTTAAAGGTCCAGATTTCTTTTCGGGTGTTTGCGCAGGCTATCTGTGGACAGCCCTGTGCTTATCAGGGTTGACACAGATGATTACTATTTTAAAGGTGAAAGTTGCTTTTCTGGCATATGTGCAGGTAGTAAGTGCTCTCCATACACTGCCCTGAGCTAGGCAAAGTAGGCGCTGGTGGATATTCTTATCAAAACGCTGATTGTTTTTCTGGTACTTGCGTGAGTACCATTTGTGCTTTAGACAGCCTGGTGAAGAACAAAGTTGACGGTGGTGGATTTTGTACTAAAAATGAGAATTGTTATTTCGGTGTCTGCGCTGGTAATAACTGTTCTTTGGACAGCCCTATTAAAGGCAAAGTTGGTGCCGTGGATTCTGTCATAAAAACGAGAACTATTTTTCCGGGGTCTGTCTTGGCAATAATTGCACTTTGCATAGCTCTGAGCCGGGCAAAGTAGGCACAGGCGGATATTGTTATCAAAGCTCGGATTGCTTTTCTGGTACTTGCGTGAGCAATATCTGCTCGTTGGACTGTTCTGTGAAGAACAAAGTTGCCTCTTATGGATTTTGTCGCGAAAGCAAGGAATGTTTTTCCGGTGTCTGTGCTGGTAATAACTGTTCTCTGGATAGTCGGGTTCCAGGTAAAGTTGGCGCAGGTGGATACTGTTTTCAAAGCGCAGATTGCTACTCTGGCGTTTGTGCAAGTCACATTTGCTCTTTGGAGAGCAATGTGCAAGGCAAAGTTGCCGGTCATGGATATTGCTTTCAAGATCCAGATTGCTTTTCTGGTATTTGCGAATAATTGTTCACTGGACAGTGTTTTGCAAGGCAAGTGGCAGGTTTTGGTTTTTGTTATAAAGGCAAGAATTGCTTTTCTGGTGTCCACGCAATTAATAATTGCTCTTTGTACAGTCCAATGCAAGGAAAAGTTGGTCATAGTGGTTTTTGTTTAAAAAACGAGGATAGCTATTCTGAGAGTTGCGTCGATTTTCGCTGCCAATAATCGTGCTACAAATGAGTTTTACATTCGGTTACTGCAGTTTCATGGAATAAAAACTTGCATAAACGTGAAATATTTTGATTATACTACATTTACGCTGGGTTAAGGGACTCCTAAAGAGATTCCAACATTAATTGGTCAACCTCGCATTTGAATTGTTATTCAAGTCGAATCAAATGTATTGCCCAAAACAAAAAAGTTCAAATTTCTTTCAGTTCATAAAGATCCATAAACTTGTTTCCTTAATCTTCCTTGCGGCATTACCCCTATAAGCAACAAATGGAAGATCTTTTAAAGACTTCCCAAGTGTGCACCCAAAACAATTAGTCTCCCAATTGTCTGAGACCATAAACGGTACAGGTAGCCACTGGGCTAACCAGCCGCGACCAGAGTATTAATTTGTAGGCTTTGATTGGCGTTTTTTTTGAAGTTGTACAATTTTGGTATTATAACTTTTTAGGCGGCATAGATTTATGTTACACTAGAGACATTTTTTGAAAACTTCGTTAATTGTTTTTGGTAGAATTTTTAATAATTCATTACCATTTACTTCTCTTTGGCTCGAGTTTGTCATCTTTTCGTGATTCAGGAGGCAACGAAAGTCAAAATTAAATTATAAAACCAAACGACAAAACAAAAATTTCTAACTTGTTAGTTTTTTGCTTTGTGTATGTACAGTACATGTACGTCGAGCGGGACAAAAGCCAGAATAAAAAAGTCAGACCATTTGACCAGAGGTAAAAAATGTTTTTTACCAAAAGCCAGAGAGGTACTGTGAAAGCAATACCAAATTGAGGCAAACCTTGAACACCCGCAGTTACTTTCGAGTGAATCTGGAATCGTGTTGGAAGGAATTGATGACAATGTGGCATGTATACAATTTTGATCAAAAACTTTTTTGGTAAAGCTTAACTTATTTGTTATTTTCGGCATTTTATATATTTTTCAATGAATATTTTTGAAGGTTTGGAATTGTAAAAAGCTTGGAGATTTGTTCAAGCAGTACATCACTAAAATATTAATAACTTCAAAAATAATTGGGCGTCCTGCACTTAACAATCCAATATGGTCCGCCTGTTTCCCGAAATACCAAACATTGTCACTCCAAGGCAATTATTTATGTTCCAGCCATTGCAGTTCTTGTGCTCAGACAGATGACAATTTGGATGACCTCACGAAAGAAAAAGTTGTCAAATGTTGTTCTTGCTATGAAAACAAGCATTGATTTTTTGGACTTTGCAGAAATCAACCTTGTACTGTTGTACTAATAGAAGGTAACGTTTTTAACAGAAGTAATTCAAGTCTGTAATAAAAAACTCCGAAAGTCGGCATAATAAAAAGTACCGTGGCATATTATGTAATCATGGAGGGACTAAGTAGGCGGATAACGCAATTTTTTCGATCGTCCTTGGTTGGTGTTTGCACTCTGCACTCGGAATGCTATTCTGAACTTTGCGATAATCATCGTTGCGCTTGACTGCATGGCGTTTGAAATACCTGCACCGGTTTGTTATTGTTACAAGTCTGTGTCAAACTATATTGTGCCCAATAAAAGCAATGCTTCATAATTCAAACAAAACACTGAACGACATGACGACGATATTTAAAACTGTATCATATACATAGTGATGATGCCACAATATTCAGTCTCCATTTGGTTTAACCATTTGAGCTTTCAAAATCTGCCTCCAGCAAATAACTTTGCAAGTTATTTTGGCAAATAAAGCTAACGTGTCATGTCTTGGGCCTTCTTTTCTTTTGTCGTTGGTAACAGTCTATGACAACTGAATCTCCATGCAGAGAGACTTTATGAGAGAATTGACCCATAGCAGGACAGGTGAATTTTCAAGCCCATTTAATTCGAAATGGATTATCGATGGAGCCGACGAATGAAGTTTGTTTTAGTAAGTCATATTGTACCAGATAGTCCATATTGTCCGAAATCTATCGGTTACTGATACAGTTCAGTATATGGACTTTAACACTCTCAAACCCAGGTCAGATGGCCGTTGTCACATAAATAGCATTTTACCATTTTGAAATAAAGTTAATATGTATAATCTGACGCAGAATAACTAGTTGTGCAATAGTTTTGAAATTGCATAAAATGTTTGTTATAATTATTTATTATTTAAAAATTAAGAAGAAATGATATTCTTTTGGAAGTTTTGGTCGACAATAAATGATGTTCACAATACAACCACATAAACAATGATGAAATATTTTTTTGAAAAAGCATATACCTGCCTGCAGTGAATAATCAAGACATAGAAACACTCAAAGCGGTTGAACAAACTCTAACATTTTTATACTATCATATCAAATACATTTGTAAAACTTCTAAATCACCAAAGATTCATCCTTTCTTTTGATTTTAGTAGTGCATAAGACAAAATACCAACTAATTCGTTGAAGGAAAGTTACATTTTAAAAAAATTTGAAGGGGGGTTTGATTAATCTAAAAAATTAATAAATCACAACATTATTGAATAATCAGTTACTTTATCACTTTATCTGATATCATATCTTTCCACTGCCATTTTCCCAATTCCTTTTCCTATCCTTGTGTGAAACTACCCGGAGGAAGGCTGGACCAATTAGCTCCATATTTCT
>JAQGBA010000404.1:0-36397 GCA_034698125.1 Prionchulus punctatus | reverse complement strand
GTTCAAATCTCGCCCACGGCCCCGCGCTCGCAATCCACCAACGCTTTGCTCACCGTTCGCTCCTGAAATTTGTAAAAACTAACAGGATAACAATTTAAAAGTAACAAACTTGCAATGATTTACCCTGGGGCCCATGTTGTTGACCATCGCCTACTCCACGACCACCACCCGCTAAAAAATAATTTAGACGTTGAAAACTTGTTGAAACAAAGCAAAAAAATTCACTTCGCTTACTTTTCCCTTCGTAAATAACCATCGCAAAAACTATCGAACTTTCAACAAACAAAAAACGTAAAAAATCGAGAAAAAATTTAAAACGCGACCGACTTCAAGAAACTAAGCACACCGACTGACGAAAAATGCGCAATTTTGAGCTCGGAAAACCAAATATGCGTAAGCCAATCGCTGAGTTGCTCCTCCGGCATCTTGACGTCACTTTTAAGCCAATCACGAGCGCTTGCAATTTTGCAATAATATCATAATCACAACAAATAACCGGACATTATTCCTCCCTCCCATCATGCTCGCTAGCCAATCAGCGCAAGCCATTTTGCAAAGCTAAATTGTTTGGTTGGCGAGAAAAATTTCAATTTTTTAAGCAAATTTCAAAATAGAAAACGCAAGCGCATTGGGGAAAAGTTGCTTAATGTGCATAAAAATTGTAAACAAGAAAAATAACGAAAAAAGCACCTTTTGCGCAATTTTACAGGTCATTGTGGCAAAAAACCGTTTTAAGTGCATTTTTCATTTTCGTTATTTTGCTATTGTATAAAACAACACGGAATGATGGAGCTATTCAATAAATAAATTTAACATTATAAAGTATTTATATTGGCTCCTAAATAACATCTACTACGCTTTTTGGCGCAAATTATGAAGCTTTTTGTGTGTTAAATTATTTATTGAATAGCTCCTTATTCCGAAGATATCAACACCAAATTTCGGAGATTAATCAAGGGAAGCATCAGACAACTTTTTCAGTTTAAAACGTTATTGTACCATGACGACCTCGAATAGAAGCCGCTGCAGCATAATGCAATATATAAATGAATATAGAACGGCTTGTATTGGAGGTACAAAGACGTTCTTTATATGGTTCGATAGAGAATTCTATCGTCTATAACTTTTCTGTTGACATATTTGACTAACCTTTTATTGCCTGCGAGTCAAACAAGAAAAAAACGCGAAAGTCTGAAAACTTTTACTAAAATTTGTAAGTTTTTCTCAAATTGGACCCTAATCCGGGAATTCAATTCTCGTTATTTTTTTACCAGCTGTATAGGATGAGAATACCCATCGATTAAAAAAACCTTTTGCTCAGTTAAATTTTCTAACAGGGAGGTTAAATCTCAAACCGGGCTGTTCGATAAATGACCAGTTAAAAAAGTTTAAAACCCGTTCCCGGAATCAGTTTGAGTACCCTGTTATCCAACTAGCCAGTTAAATAAGTAACTGGCCATTTAAAAACGAAATTACTTTACAAATATGTACTAAGAGCTTATAAAAAATATTTGAAATGATGGCACCAAAAAAATTGAAAAAGAACGTCGACGCCGAAGAATCGACGACGACGACGAAAGTAAAGAATCCAAATTGGACGAGCCTTTTTTGTTTTTTGAAAATTGTGTGCACGCACTTTGAACATCAATATCTGCTTCGGACGGAGACTACATAAACAATGGATAGGGCGGAAAATGTACGATTTTGTATCCTCTTTTGACCCTTGTATAGAATCTATTATATCCCTAATACCAAATGTGATTTTCAAAGATTTTTGAATTTTGATACGAACCCCGGATCATTCAGTAATGAAAAAACGAAACCCCTCTTTCTTAGAATTTTTTCTCTACAACAAATGCTAGTGTGATTTTAATTCTGGGAGGGGTCCCAAGCAACATTGGTTGAACTTTACAAAAAACGTGTCACAAAGTCTTTTCCCTTTCGGAATTCTAACAAATGTCATATCAGATTATTGAACACAAACAGTATTACCACATCATACGGTTGATTAAAAAGCAAGCAAATAAATCATCGAAATGAACAAAATCGTCAAACATCTTATTGTAGTTAACTGAAAAATAGTCTGTTTTTAATTCAGAATAGAAAAAATTCTAGCCGAGCGCGTTAATACTGCTTGGAATGTCAAACATTGAATTACCTGATTATTTTTTCGAGGAGTGTAATCCAATTAAATTTTGTACTTTCTTTTCTTGCATTTTCCGAAAGCAAAGAACAGCAAAACACGAAAAATGTGATGCAGTGCATACGTTGGATCAAAAACAGGCCTTTGATTTTTTTTCTGCAATAGTTTTTTTTATTTTGCTTTTGCAATATTATACAAGTTTTGATTTTGTGCTTCCGAATTGAATGCACAGTGAAAAGCAGCGGTTGAAGCAACTTTCTCACTTTCCTACTTATTTTGGTTTAAATTTACAAGATAAAAACGAAATTCTTCTTTTTTTGAAACGGCAAAAGACAGATTTTATTCAATAATAATTAAATTCTTAGCTACTAATGCATAATGTCAAATACAATTATCTACTACACACGTCTAAGGTACACTTTCTGAATTAGTAAAACAGTTTATGGAAATTCGAATTAACATGCATTTTTACTTAGTTCCTACAAGAATGGGGAAGAAAATTTCAGAGAAACGTTTTGCTCGGCGCTGCTTTCGGTTTTGCTGATCTGCTGCACGGGACTTGTACTCTGGGCGAAATTCTCTGTCGGTTTTTGATCTGGACTTGCGGCTGACTGCGATTGCGGACTTTTGCCTCTGATACGTGCGATTGCGGACTTCGATTCACAGTGACTTTCGATTGCGGACTTTGAATACTGACTACCTTTGATTGCAGAAATGTACAGGGTGTCTCATAACCTTTACGTCGAGGGTCAGAGCAAGAACCGTAAACACTAGCGAAAAAAGGAATGCACCACGAAAAACCCCATCAAAAACGGAGTTTACTGCGATCACATTTTTTGCCAACAATGCCTCAACGGTTTGATAAGCGGCTTTAACTAAAATTAACAGCGAAGTGATTTCTCCGAGCAAAGTTCCCGGCGTTAATCGGGTATGTCTCTCATTGGGCGTCTTGTAAGTATAACTATTGCACAGTACATCGTTTTTTTTCTCCTTATTTTAGGCTGTCAATCAACCTACGCAAGGAAACGAGCCAAGAATTACGTGCCCGGTATGCAGCAAAAATTCACCGTGAACGAAGTGACCGATATCAATCCTAATCCGACGTTATCGCAAGTGACGAAGTTTTTCGACGAAGTGACGAAAGATCGACCGATGTGCTCGTCGTGCCCGAATCAACGATGGATAGTTCACGGTAGCGAGTATGTATTTTGCACTAATTGCAACACGGTCGTGTGTCCCATGTGCGCCTTAGACAGTCACCATACGCAGTGTTTCGTTCGTATAGCGAATTTGGCAGAAAATCGGCGAACGTCAAAGTAGAGTGGATAAAAAAAGCTAAAATCGATCGAAGTAATAATTTTAAACTTTTCGACTTTAATAAGCTGTGGATAGGTTTGTTAGTACAATTTTCGATTGTAGGAAGCAAAATTGAATTCAGCTAAAGCAAAAGAGAAAATAACGCAGTCGAAAAACGAATGTATTAAAATGAGCGACGATCTAGAAACGAAAGTGGCAGCAATCAAGCAATTGGCGGACAAATTATCATCGTTAGAAACTCCGAGCTACAACGAAAGGACGGATAAATCGCGAATGGATACGTTGCGATGGTTTGAACAAATGGTGAAAGAAATTTCGACATCTATCGAGCCAAACTTGGTAGTCATTAATGCGAAAGGTAAGTCAATCGAAAGTCGTCGACAGAGCTCTCGCCAATCATACCTGCGCAGGCGAACGTGCATTAGTTGGGTGACAAAATCACTGAACCGTGAGAAAACTTCTTTTCTTAATTTTAGCGAACGAGATTATAAAAAACGAAGCGAACATGGCGAAAGCTGTTTGATTGTTGAAATCGTCGGAAGGTACCAAAACCGAAACGGAAAGCGGAACTGCTCAGTCGACGACCGACTCAGCTGCTGGTTCAGGTACAACTAATCAAACAGACGAATTTTTTAATGACACTAATTCTGTACAGTCACTATCCATTATGTTTTCTCAAAGGTCTTCTTGTTTTCTGTAGTAGGTACTTGTAAATTGTTTTCAGTTTCAATAAATAAATTTATTATATTACTCGTGTCCAAAAATGGCACGCAAGGTTAGATGCATCTTGAAGCAAATTTTAACTCTGAAAAAACACTGATTTCGAGGCTGCTATGCTCTTTAAATTTTTTTTTTCTTACTTTCCACTATCACAAATTGTTTTGGTCACTTATAATGTCTTTCCAGTTGAAGTAATGAAAATCGTATGCTTTTATAAAAACGTTTTATTTGTATGCACTGTCGTCAAACGGATAATTTTTGTTACAGTAAGTAAAATGTTCAGTTTTTAATTTAACTCAAACGCCTTTTTCTTCCATTCGAAAACGAAATTCTCGCTCTGAGTTGAACCTGCGCACTATTTTACTTGATTCCATATTGACAGTTTCTAGGAGAACGCGACAACTGCCATGTCCTTTGCTGTCAACCAAAAGCCCGCGCATAAATGCTAACCAGAAGATCAGATTTGTCAGAACACTTTGTTTTTCTCTGTAATGTTTGTTGCTTTATTATTTTGTTGCTTCATTATTGAAAATGTATTTTCAAGAAGAAGAAAATACAAGTGACATTCACACAATTAACCTTGAACCTTTTGATCGAACCGAATGGATAGGCTTCGATAAACATCGGAAGATTGTTTACGGAATTCAAACAGATATTCTGCATTGCATGTTTAGCGATAAACGACTAACTGGTGGACGCTGCGAATGGAGAATGATCGTAAAAAAATTAAATTTATTCACAGAAAGCGTAGAAATAGTCAAAAGTTATGTTTTTCGCTGCGAAAGACGTCGAACGCCCGACTTCATAATTCGGAAAGCGATCGGCGTCAGCGGCGATTCGATTGGATTTATTACAGTTATTTACGAACAACCGTACTCTCAATATCGCAGATCAATCGAAATAATTGATTTTTATTTGTTTTGCGTTGACACTTTTTCAATTCGACGTTTCGCCATGCAAAAACACGATAGCATCAACAAAATACCAACAATAAGCGTTGAATTGCTAAGTTCCACGTCTGCTGGTTGGATAATCAAATTGACATGTATCGCATCGGAGGCCGACGATTTAGAGGCAACAAACCACAATTCGCACTCGAAACTGTTTAAAATTGTTCTAAACGATGAAACGAACAAGTTTTCCGTCGAATTCCTTACAATGTTTAAACATTCGTACAATTTCCGAAGCGATTCTTTCACAAACAGTGTGTGTTTCGCTTCAAGTTTAGTTATGATATACGACAAATCGCTGCATGTTTATGATTTTCAACAAGATCGATGGCTGAGCAAAACCATCTCGAAGAAAATGGACGTCGCTGATTACATCGCATTCGGCTTTAACATTAATCATTTGTATTTGGTGCCCAATTTCGGCAGGGAGGGATTAAAAATAAATCGATTTGCACTGAAATTCAACGCTGTCGAAGACGTTTGGCAACCGATTTCGCTTGTAACAAAATCGAAATCAGTTGATATTCAGTCGTACTTGCAATGCGGCCACACAAATTTCACAGGCGCCGCTGCTGGCTCTGACCTAATCGCTGTTATTGTAAACGTTCCTAAAGACAGCGAAAAATATGTGGAAAATTCGATCGTTTATTTGAAACAGTTCAGTGTTATTTCGTTGAAAGATATTTGTTTTTTAAAGTTGTGGAAATCGAAAAGTTATAATTTACAAGAAAAATTACGCGTGGGGCTGCCTAAGTCCTTAGCAAGACAGTATTTCGGGCCAGCTAGTAGATTAGCTGGAAATAGCAATGTATCGTTATGCAACTGCTCGGTAATCCAGCTACTATAACTACCTCTCTAACAATGCAAATGGTTGTGCCGCTTTTTCGAATAATTTGATTGCAATTAATTTAAAACAATTAAAAGCCTTTTTTTGAATATTTAATTTGTCAAGCTGAGATACACCTTGTACCAATCGCTTAAATTGTTGTCACTGTAGTTGATTTGTATTTGCAACTGCAACTATTGCACCATTCTTAAGCTTAGAATTCGAAATTAAAACTGCAAGGTAATGTAAAAAGTCAAAGCAAATTTAATTTGCATACAATAAAATCAACAAGTTTCTATACAACAACAAATAAAATAATAAAAGCTTACTTAAAAAATTTTACACGTATTTCTTTTCATGTAACAAATTACTGGCAGTAAAAACAACGAATCGCTAATCAAATGTCGAGCAAATTTTCATCTTTTTTATGATACTTTTTCTCGATTTTTGATTTAAATGTTTTCATTTTGACGGCTTCTTGTTTCATTCGAACGTCGGCTTGTTCGTGTTCCATTAATCGTTCCTCCAAAACTTTATTATTTTCTTCCAACTGCTTAACCACAGCGTCCAATGGAAAATTTCGATGTTGTTCAGCGACCAGCATAGCATCCACTTCGTCGACGAAACGAGACGGTTTTTCGTTAGTTTTTGATTCTCCGGCATCGGTTTTCGGTCGAACAATCGATTCTAACTTTCGATACTTAATTTTCATATTTTTACAATATCGTTCGAGTCTTTCATTTTTCTCATTCAATGTTTCGATTTGCCCCGACAAGTCACCGATGTCACTGAAATCATATAAAGATAAAAAAAGGAGTACGTTTTCGATACGATTTACTTTTCTTTTTGTTCCAAAACTTTGACGATTTCTTTCATTTTGTCGTCCCTTTCCGATAACTCGCGGCGAAGAAGAGATTCGAATTCCGATAATTCTTGGCGAAGACGAGTTTCAACGCTGAAAGCTGAGAAAATGTGTAAAATTGTTTAAAAAAACGGCCTACAAACATCTACTTTTCTTTTTCTTTCAAAAGTGAACTGAGATAGTTAACCTTTTCGTCATTTCCCGATAGTTGCGAGCGAAGTTTCGATTCAAAGCTGACAAACATGAAATGGTTGAAACCGAACTAATAAAGAAGATAACTCGGTACTGTACTTTTCTTTTTCGTTCAATTTCTGGACTGTTTGCTGCAGGTCTTTGGCCATTTCGAATAACTCTCGACGAAGCTCCTTTTCGACCCTTAAAATTAAAAAAATAGTAGTTTCTCAAAGCTGATGGTGAAATTGAGGAAACAAAACAAAAAAGGGGTGGAAATTTTTTACTTTTCTGTTTCCTTAAATTTTTTTGCTTGAGAGTGAAATTGTTGTTCCCAATCGTCAATTTCTAATCGAAGAGTCTTTTCGATCCTAAAAACAGCAACAAGTCAACACAAACTCAAATGAAACTTGTTTACAAATGTACCTTGCTTGTTCTGTCGAAACCCTTGAGAGATCATTAACCTTTTCCAAATTATCAGACAAATCCTGACGCAATTTCAATTCGATTCTGAAAAAAACGCCGAGATAAATAATTAAAAACGTAGGGATTTTTGTTTATAGCAGTTACTTTTCTTTTTCTGCCAAAATGTTTTGAAGATTTTTTAACCTTTCATCCATTTCATTCAAACTCGTTTGATAATTTGATTCGATACTGCAAGCAATGAAAAATCATTAAATATCACCCAAGATCTGTTTCAAAATTATGTAAACCTGGTTACTTTTCCTTTTCTTTCAGATTTTTAATAAGTTCGATTATTTTTTCCTCTTTTGCATTTATTTCCGATAGCATTCTCCGTTCGTTTTCTAAAAAGACAAAAATATACACTTCTGGAAAGGAATGTGGACGAAAATGTTACCTTCAAAGGGTAATAGAGTGGTCGAAACGTCGCCTAGACCGTCCTGCAACTTGGACAAATCGGTCGACAAAGCGAACAACGTGTTACCTGCGTCTCCTCCAAGAATTTCGGCGAATTGCTAAATAGAGAAGAGTTAAAGAAACAGGACTATAGTTCTTTGATATTCGATTATAGTTGCACTTGACTGACTTGAAACTATAGTTGAAATACTACAGATTAAATATGATAAAAACACAGTTGACTTCGTTACCAGAAGACTTTCAGCAACTCGATGAATGCGTTCGTACAAATTTTCTCTACCAGTTTCCAATTCTAGCAATCTTCTTTTCAAAGATTCGATTTGATGATGCTCAGGTTCGTCGATGTGCGTCGTAAACATCAAAGACGGGTCAGTAAGCTCGCTAACGCCGGCCAAATCGTATTCCGTTTCGTCCACTTTTCGTTTCGACAGTTTATCGATAGTTTTCAGTAATCCTTGAATCGTTTTATCGCGTTTTACGCCGTTTTCGCGTTCATTTTGCAAATCGCGCCGAAGCGAAACGATTTCGTCGATTTTACTGGCCTGAAAAACGGAAACAGGGGTGCCAACGTGTTCGAAAACAACAAAAAAAAGTTGCACCATTTCTGCACGTTCAGCTTCTAATTGGTCGTCCAAATGTTTCAAGCTCAAACTTTTTTCTTCCAGGCGTTTCTAAAAAAATCAAATAATTAGAAAAAGCTAAATTAAAAAACAAAAAGAAATTTGTACATGAAGATCAAGTAATTTGTTTTCAACTTCCGCCGAATGCACAATTGGACTATTTTCGTAACCAGAGTAATTAATCCCGGGACCCTTAATGCACAGAAAAGTTTCAAAAAAAATTCCATAAAATCTGAAGAAAATTCACCTGTGGTTGCATTAAATAAACCATGAAATTATTCATTTGATTTGCAGGGACAACTTGATTATCGGCTGTATCGGAATGCTTTCCAATCTAAAAAAGCGATCAGCAAGACCTACGAATCAAAATTACAAATAAGAATACGAATATCACTTGAAGTTTAGATTCATTTATCGCGCGTAGGTGATCGAATTCACGTTGGTCTTCTTCGATTTTTTGTTTTTGCTCAGACAGTTGACGTTCCATTTGCACAATTTGAGTTTTCAAACTAATTATGACGCTAAAATCAATGGGAAATGAGCATAATTAAAATTAGGTCAAAGCAAACGCCGTAACGGAATCCTGTTTACCGTTCTTTCTCGCTTAACAAAGATACGTCGGTGTCGCTTTCGGAAAAATGATTCGCAGGGTTGCTTTCGAGCATTTCTTTTAATCGGCGATTTTCGGCGTCCAATTCGACAAAGTTTTTGCCGATTTCGTCGAACTGTCCTCGCAGAGCTGTCAAGTGCTAAAAAAGTTGATTGAAGGTAAAAAGCCGGCGAATTAACGATTCTAGATAGTGGTATAATGGGAACAATAAATGCTGACAAAACGGAAAGTATAGATACTGGTAACACAGGAACTAAAGACAACACTAACAAACAACTACAGATGCGAACAAGCAACTGCACTAACACAGACAATGAACTTTACCGAACTACATCGAATTAACTCCTGGCGATCTTGCTCTCGAGCATCTTCCGCTTCTTGTCGGCATTCTTCCAATTCTCTGAGGTGGTTAGCTTGAATTCGTTTAGAGTTCAATCTAAGGAGTTACACAAGCAATAAAAAAACATATTTTCCCATTGGAATGTTGTCGAAAACACTAACAAAGTTTCTTGTAATTGCTTTTCCTTTCGTTCAGATTCATTTTTTAGCGTTTCAACTTCGAATTGTAGGCTGAGATTCTATAAAAACAACACCGAATGAAATAAATTCAAACATATTTATGATCAATGCTATCTCGTTTCGAGCACCTTTTTTAGTATATCTTCTCCGGAAACGCCGTCGAGTTTCGGCAATTTACTCTCAAGATGGTATATTCGCATTTTTAAATTGAAATTTTCTATTTTATAAGTATTCAACTGCTGTTCGTATTCTTTCAAACTCATTGGACGACCGCCTAGCGGCGTTAAATTTCGTTCGACGACGTCGCGGCCGGTGCTGGTACCGCTGCTCGGACCGGCGATGCGAAAATTCGGCGGTAAAGAGCTCAAATCTGCAAGGAAAAAATAACTACAGTTGCCAATAACTGATACAGCAGCTTCTCTAATGTCTGATATACCGCATCTATAGTTGACTAATGCATAAGAGCCCAGTGATATATACAAGCGCTAGAGTAAATATTAAACAAAAGCGGCTAAACTACCTGATACATATACAAGCAACAATAGTAAACGATTTACCCGGCATCGAGCAATACGGTTGGTTCGGAGTTTTTTTATTCATGTTTTTCCGTTCTTCCAACAACGTATCGTCGCTATTTGCTAAATTTCCATTTAAAGACATTCGGCCGCTGCAAAAAACAGTTGGGAATTAGCGAGAAAAAATGTTGTTTTTTGGGTTTGGGAAAAACGCTTTTTTACCTCTTTTCGAAATCTATGGGTAAAGTTAATTCATCTTTTATGAACGATTCGTCGTCGCCGTTCATGTTAAAAGTAGCGCGAAACGATTTTAAATTCGGCGACGAGTGGGCGAACGAAAGAATTTACTTTTTAAAACTTATAAGTACCCAAGAGTGATTCAAAATTCGACCGCGGGATTTCAAAATGAAACGTATGACAATATTTTTACGTCTCAAAGTAATTGAATCTGAATGTACACGCCAAATAACAAACAGCAAAACGGCCTTTCAAAAAAAGTAAATCTCACTTTCCGAATCGCCAATTTGAAGCCATGGATATTCTACACAGATTGAATTTGAATAGGTACGAGCTATATGCCCGTCGCGTCAAAGAAAATTTTATTTTTTTCTGTCTGCTAACTGCGGCAAAATAAATTTCATCTCTTTTTTTGCTTCATAAAATCAACACATTGGAAAACAAATCATGGCTGTGGCTAATCAAGAAATTTGCGAGTTTTCCGTTAAAACATGACGTAGAAAGAAATTTAAATGGCGTCTATTCTACCAAAACGGTTCGTTAAATTAATTTCACGTGAAAAGAATACGTATTTGCTAACAGGTAATTTATTGAACAATTTTCTTATTAACTAGATATTGAAGGACAAAAAATGTTCCTCAGTATTACAGAAATTGGGATTAAACGTATAATTTTTATTTTAAAAGGCGATGGTGGGCATTTACTAATTTTCGAACTGTCTCACGACCACTGGACAAATCTCGGCCAGTACACAATCTTTCATCAAGCAAACGTGTATGGGTTTGATATACATCAAGCAACGTTGTGCATTTATGGCGATAAGTACTTTTCATTCGCCAGTGACGATGTCAACTCGAGCAGGTATTCAATTCATTCCTGGCGATGGGCAAAATAATATCACGTCACATGAAAATGCAACTTTATAGGCCGAACTTGACTATCAATTCTAAATGCTATTTCGCTGCTGATTGGATTTGGCAAGTTCTGTTTTTTGATTTAAATCAAGTGATTTCTTGATAACATTTTGTGACTAGACTGTTGCAAAAAAAGACAAATAATTTCAGGTTGCATTCTTGTTGGGTCACAATAATGTGAAAGTTTTTAATCGGCAGACTGAAACATTCGACCAGTCGATACAGTGCGATGACAACTGTCTCTTGTAATTACGGTTTCTAAAGCTCAATTTTACTTAGCCTTTCTTCTTTCTGTCAACAAAATCAACTTGTTTTATTTGCAGGTATAGTGGCGTTTTTATGGGATCCAGTATGCCCGATCTGTGTATTATGGCTGGATCGGTGTTTAACGACATTTTATTTTGGACCCCTTCACTTGGCGGCCATGTGGTACAACGTTTGCAAACTCACGAAGTATGTTGAGTGAATATGATTGAGCCGGGTTTCGATGAGGACTTGCAAAAAATTTGTTTTCAATTCAGGGAGTTGTATTCGGCCTGAATTTTTGTTCCAGTCGAAAATTACTTTGTTCCACTTCCGACGATAGAAGTTGCAGAATTTGGAAATTTACTTGTTCCAAAGATTCCTTATCACCCACTTGGCCATTACCAGCCGAAGAATGGAATGCTGGCACGTTCATTCAACTCCATGTATTTTACGGGCACGAAGCGCGAGTGTGGAACGCTGTCTGGCTTCCACAGACAGTGACGTTTGAAAACAGTTTGGTCACCGTTGGAGAAGTATGATAACAAAATTACAATTACGCGAAAAATAACTGAAATTTACATGCACTTTTTAGGATGGGTGTGTTAACTTATGGAACTGTAGCGACGGCTTAGTTAGATCATGGAAAACAAGTCGTGGAAGCATTCGCACTATTTGTTATGACGAAAATTCGAATGACGTGGTAATGACATGTTACAGAACCGTGGGCGTCAGCCGCTTTAAAAGTGGTTTTTAGATTTGTGGGAGTGACTCAGGATCTTTGTTTTCCTTGCACTTATCCGAAAGATCAAGCTTGAAAAACTTGGCTTTTGCTGAAGTATTTATTTCACGGGCAACTGTTTTCGCACTGCTCTCTAATTTTTTACATTGGAAGCACAGGATCTTTCGCAAAATGAAGGGATAGTTGATTTGTGTTTCTGCAAAGATTCGATGCTTTGCATCTCAAATAAAGGGTAATTGAAGAAGATGTGCTCGTAAAATCAATTTTTGAGTTGATTTAACTTTTAGCTGTGTAATAATTTATGACAAACATTGCAACACAACAAAATCAATCATTCGTGATGACAATTTGCGATATACTTGTCTGACCAAGAACGATAGTTGGGTAGCCATTGGCGGTCTAGCAGGGACGTTATATTTGTTTCCATACAGTAAGATAATCAAGCAGCTAAAGTTGATTTCCGCGTAATTATTTATCTTTTCTACTAACTAGACGATCCCTCCGTTTGGTATCAGCGTACAATAAGCAACGAAAAGATTTGCAGCATTCATTTCATTGATGAAGGTAAAGTGCTGTTATGCTGTACAGCACTTGGACAAGTTGTAAATTAAAAGCAAATTATTGGCACTGTCTGTCACCAACTCAAGTCAAATCGTTGTTTAGGTTTTCTATAAAGTTGGCAGCGATGTTAATGAAATCGTTGAAATGAAATTGACGTTGCAATTACCTGATGGCAGACATCGTTGGCTGACGTGCGCTGTACTCGTTCGTTTTCTCGAAGATCGTCAACCAAGAACTGTTCTTGCATGCGGCGATAGAAATGGATCAATATGTATCTACGATGTAGATCTCGTAAATGTAAGTGAATTTTTTTGTTTTCCGCCAATCTTGATAAGTATCTGTGGGTGATCTTAGGAAATCTTCTTAAATCAAACAATATTTCCAAAAATGCATGGACTTCACGGGGTCACTGACTTACTATGGCAAGGGACCACCCTTGTTCATAGCATTGGCCGCGATGGAACATGGCGACAGTGGCAATTCGTGGATAATCAGTGGAATTTAGCAACCGCCTTTAAGGTAGTGCAATGCAAATTAAAAATCATGTCCTGGCTTGAGAAACTTTGCGAGCTAGATAATATTATTTGACAGGTTGGACACGGTTTCGAATGGCCTTCAAAGTTCATAAGTCTGCAAGAGAAATTATTCGTAGCTGGCTTTAGAGGAGTAAGTTCTAGTTTAGTTTTTTTTTGTTTTCAAAAATTCGATAAATCGATGCGATTTTTGTGCAGAACAATTTCACCCTTTATGATCCTGAAAACAGACAATATTTGTGTCAAATTGAATGCGGCGGTGGACACAGATCGTACGATATCAAAATCGACCAGCCCATTCGCTGTTTATCATTTCTTTTCGCAAAATCAGGACAAATGTGTTTGGCTGAAATCGATTTAGGCAGCGAAAAGGAAATCACCGTAAATAATCAATGTTTTCCTTCAAGATGGATTATCATACTTATTTTGCTTTTAGCCTTCGTTTCATAGTAGACATGTGAAACAAGTCGTTCTGCTCCTGAATAACGACAAATCGCTTGTAACATTCGCAGCGTGCAGCGAAGATTCGACGATTTCCATTTGGTCGTACAAATATGCAGAAAACAGCTTGATTTTGACGCAACGCTTGAAAGCTGAAACGGCGAGCGTTCATTCATTGATCGCTGTTGGTCGATATTTGATTTCTGGTGGTAGTCGAAGCGAAATAAGTTTGTGGCACAAAAACGATAATTTGACTTACATCCTTGTCGGTAGTCATTGCAACAGTGAACATTCAGACGCCAGATACTTAGCTATGAATTTAATAAATGTCGATTCAACCAATCTGTTATGCTCTGCAAGATCGGATGGATTGCTAAAGTAAAAACAAGTAAATTCTCGATCATAAATCGTGTTTATCACTCTTTGGCTTGTTACAGCTTTTTCGAGGTTGATTTCGAAGCGAAATCAATGTCAAAAGTATCCTCTTTTGCTCGAGCTGATTGCTGTTTTACAAAAATGAAACTACTGTCGCCCGGTTGGTGCTTCGTAGTTGGAACCAACGGAAATCTGTACGTTTTAAATTTAAAAAATGTGACTGCTCATTCGGAATTATCGTCGCCTGTAAACAATGCTTCGACAATATTGAAAGAAACTAAAAAGAAAAAGAATCGACACAAAAATAGATTGAAATCAGCAAATCCAAGCAAAACGGTCGAAGAACCGATTGCGTGGAGTTTCAAATTACATTTCGCTGACAATGGATTAACAGCATTGGATGTGCGATTGCAAAGAGGCAGACATTTTTATATTCGTTCCAATTAGCTTTTAACAAAGAAAATGGTGTTATAATTTGTTCAGATGGAACGGTTTGGTGCCTCTGTGGAAGCGAGTCAGGGTCGCTGGCTTTGGCGATTATTGAACTTTCTCCTACGATTTCCTGTTTAATGCAGATCAAGTATCCGCCTTGGCACACTTCAACTATAGTTGGTAAAGGTGACTCATTTCTAGCTTGCCAAAATTATTTTCTTACCATACCTTTTTTAATAGATATATTGCTTATGGATCATAACTGCATTCTTAGCTTATCAGTCGACCAGCGAATTTGTTCTTGGATAATCGATGAATCCAATTCTAGCCCTCAAGTAACTCTGAAATTGCTTTCCATTTTGCATATTTGTGACGTGCTGTTTTTGTCCCTTTAGCTGACACGTTCACGTTCCATTTTCTGTCACGTATCCGATCCATCTAGTTTCTGTTGTTTTGAAGACTCAAAGTACCCATAAATTTGTCATTTCTTTGTTTTCACAGCGTTATAAGTTTTATTAATTTTCAGGCTGTCATTATTCGTTTTAATCGCTGGATCAGGATTACAACTGTTACCTTTCTAGAAATTGCTCATTCCATTGCGGTTTGTTTTGTTAATAGTCAAAATCTTGTTTTAAGTCGTTACATTTGTTTCTTATAATTGTTGATTTTGTTGTTATTTAATTAAATACCTTTGCCACCAATTAAAAAAATATGCACGGGTTATTTTTAGGATTCATACTTTTCAGCAGCTGAAAAAACATAAATCGCATGGACGTATGTTTATATTTCACACTTGTGCATCACTGATTCTTCAAAATGAATGACAACTGACGTTTTGTTTAAGATTACATTTCAGTTAAATGCACAGATTTAATCCTTACATAATTTTTCAAGAATATCCGACGAATTCTTGCATTCGGAAAAAACAATGTAGCATTTATTTTGCGCTACTGATCGGTTGAAGAAGCCAGTAAAAATGTAATTTTTTCATGTAGAAAATATGGGCATTGAAATTTCTAAGCTGGTTTTTGGTAAATCGAAAGAGTGGAAGAAAGTTGGTAAGATTCGTTACATTGGACGATACATTAAAATACTTTGAAGTTTGAGTAACTTACAGAAAAAGAAGTGAATTCATCATTGGAGAAACAACGGCAACATTACAGACCGAAGAGTCTGCAGGAATTAGCAGACAGTACCGGTTTTAGCAAACGAGAAATACAAACCTTCTACAGAAGTTTCAAAGAAGTAAGAGTAAAGTCAAATTGACAATTGTCTCTACCTATAGAGGGAGCAGGTTCTAGTAAGCTTTCAGGCTAAAGGCTACCAGGGAAGATGTCGCCGCTGCAATAAAAATAATGTTTTATAGAACTGTCCTAGTGGAATTGTTAGTCGAGAAACGTTTCAAGAAATCTATTCTGACTTTTTCTACATGGGAGGTATAAACTGTCATACAGTAACTCTCGTGTCTGTAGTTATCACTCGCTTTTAATTAGACGCGAACGAATACGCTCGATTGGTATTTCGAACATTCGATGAAGATGGGAATGGAGAAATAAGTTTTCAAGTAAATTTCCGAGAACAACAACGTTTTCTAGCTAGTTGGAGCATGAGATCTACTCATTCAGGAGTTCGTTGAGGGTTTGTCCAGTTTATGGAGAGGTAGTCTAGAAGAAAAACTAAAATGGATTTTCCATCTGTACGATTACGATATGAAAGGTTGTATAACCGAAAGGAACCTTTATCACGTGATTGGTTCTATATACGACATGATGGGCCAGTCGACTAATCCTCCAATAACCGAAGACAATATTGCGCAACACGCTCATTTCGTTTTCAGAGTAAGAAATTGGTTAGCAAGTCAGCCGCGGGACAGCCTATTTTTTGTTTGCATCGTCAACCTTTGTTTGTTCATCGTTTTCTGGAGACTAAATTTTTTAGAAAATGGATTTTAACAAAGATGGTCAAATAAATCAAGAAGAATTCGTCAATTACTGTTCAAATGTAAATTTGATTTTGCGGTTGTAAAATTTTTTCTTCGATTTTTTTTAATGTTACAGGATGAAAACATGTGCAAAAATCTTGAACTGTTTCGAATTTTACTCGAATCACAGTTTCGATTGATGAAACAAACGGAACAATATCACAACGGTCTGAAGAAACAAAAAGAACGATATCACAATGGTCTAAAAGTATCCACTTGTTGATTGGTCTAACGCAGAAAAACGAAGAATAATAAAAAACTTTGCGAAAAAACAGAAATCGTTTCGGATTTCCCGAAAAAAACATATGGAGACATTATTCATTATGAATAAAATAAAATGTTTGGTGCTGATTTCCCCGTAATCATATGCAGCCATTGTTCAGCCAAAAGAGTACATCGTCTTGATAGAAGCCAGTCATCATAGCGGAAGTGATATTGAAGCTCAGAAATCTATAATCATTTCCGTAAGTCAGCCATTGATCTATTCTCGTGTAATCGTCCGGCGTCGGATTGAAAACTGAAGCGAAGTTCGTCGTCAAATCGCCGAAAGTGCTCATTATCGTGTTATCGTCTTTGGACGAGGTGACATTTCGAACCGGGAAGAAGTTGGTCAGCAAATCGAGTTCCAAATATCTCGAAGCTCCCAGTATCGCCCCGTAGGTGCCGATGTCGGCGCCGTCGTAATCCCAGGAATAAAGATAAACGGCTAAGTTGCCCGTTTGCCTCATGTAGCTGAGCGATTTTATCAACGGCGCCATGTTGTGCAACGCTGTAGCCACTCGGCCAGCTTGCTGTAGCCAGAAGTTCCTATTGTAGATGAGGTAATTTCGACCGTACCTGCCCGCCAAATACGACTCGACGTAACGGATTTTGCACGTTTGCCTCAATCTGTTCACGTGAAGACTTCCGTAGATGTCGGCGTCGCCTATTTGCCTGTCGCAAGTTTGTCTGACGAATTGAGGAACGTTCCACGAGGAATTAATATACACTGAACCATCGTCAAAATTGACGCCGGGCAGTAATACTAGTTCGGTCATCCAATCGTCTTTCATAACGCCGGCCATCACTGGCACGTTCAACCGTCTGGTCGCTAAATTCTCGAAACTATCCGGAAACAATCCACCCGTTCCGTCCGTTCGTGGTCGCCAAAAATAGTTGTGCAACACTGAACCAGCGTCGGTGATATCCTCGCGACCGATGGCCGAAGTTATTTCGGCGGTGGAACGAGTTCTCATGCATGCAACGACTTGAGCTCGTCGTCCTGTGTTCCAAAGGCTTTGCTGGGTGTTGTTGGCGCAACCGACGGCCATAGCCAGTCGTAGTGACCTAAAAATGTGAATGCTAAACGTCATAAACGACAGTTAGCCCGCATGTTCACTAAAAGTTGCAAAAAGCGCAAAAAATGCGTCTAAAAAACTTGCAGCATGCGACAAGCATGGAATTGCTATCTAAAATTGTTACCTAGCTACATTCAAGGCATCGTTTTTGATAATAACCGGATCGAAAGCTGTTCCGCTTATGTAAATTGCACCGGAATAATATCTATTAGCTAACGGTGAAAGATGCAACAGTTCCGTCATTACAGCGCCCGCTTCGATGCCCATGATGGTAACTCTCGTCGGATCTCCGCCGAATGAACGAATGTGAGTTCGTACGAATTTCAACGCTTCGAAAGCGTCCCACACTCCGTAGTTGCCCGGGGCGTCCGCCGTGCCAGTGGTAAAAAATCCGAACGGCCCCTGCCGATAGTTCACCTGCACGACCATCGCCGTTTTCGAAACGAAATTGTCGCCCAATGCCAAATTGTCGTAATCCGAAAATGCGCCGTCGTTGAACCCGCCCGACGAGAACCATACCAAAACCGGCAGGCAGCATTTCGGACTGGCGGGTGTCAGGATTTTCAGGTACAAACAATCTTCGCCGGAGTCTGGGTCCAGCGTTTTACCGTCGAAATCCCACCTGGCGCAGTCGGGCCTGTAGAACGTTGAATCAAAAGTTCCGCGAAATGCTGTGACTGATTCGGGTCGAGCAAATCTTCTCGGAGGATTCTTAGCGTACGGCACGCTCAAATATGCCCACATTTTAAATTGATATTGCGTTGTTAAATTTATTCCGACAAATGTGCCCAAGCCATTTCTAACAGTTTGACAGTAACTTTTAGCAATCAGTAACATGAAAAAGAAAACTGCTACATCGACGATTAACATCTTTTCGCACTAATGAAAGAAATATGCTTGCAATCATTCATTTCAAAGCATTAAAAGTGTCTTGTCTTGCTAGTTAATGTTTACAACTGGCTAAATCTCACGAACTACTCGAAATCTGTTAATTTATGTACTTTATAAAAACATTGCAAATATTGACGTACAGTTAGCTTGTCGGATCTGGACATCCTTGCAATTTAATATAATCGCGATAGACAAACACTCTTTTAAAGCATTTTAGTTGACAGGTTTCCAGCAAACGGTAAACGGTAAACGTAGGACCCTTGGTTTTTACGATTTCTGTTGATTTCGCTGTCTTCTAGAATATGCTATTCTATTTTATTACTCTAACTGTGTATTTTTGTTGATATACTGTTGGTTGATGTATCAACACGTAAAATTTGAAAACAAAAACTTGAACACAAATCATCAACATTAGCCAGTAAACTTCGATTGAATTTCATGCAGCTTTTCGCCTGCCGATTTAACAATTTCTGCCCCTTGCTTACTGTAGTTTTAAAATAAAAAATATATAAAAGCGAGAGGACGAAAATAAAAATCTCGTTTATTCGTCTCTCACTCCATCTTATTAATGCTACTCGTTTTTGTAATTGAATACATTTTAATACAAAGTTGTTTCCTTGTTATCGACGCTCGACGTCGCCATACTTTCTTTGAAAAGTAGAACCGCCTACGGCGACCGATTAGCAATGAGTGTATAGTCCTAGGGCGTTGCAAATTGAAAGCCGATGAAAAAGCAATAATTTGAGCTAACATTTTTAGTAAGGCGCAAGCGCAGAGATCGAATCACAGTCGGACGACCGGTAATTAATATGATGTTGTTGAAAAGCGTTTTCATCTCTTATTCTCTCGTCCGGCCGGCTCTGTTATAATCGAATACGAAGCGTCGGCTCGATTGTATTATCCGCGGCGGCGAATAGTTTTGTTATATTATTTGAAAGAAAGCCATTAATACGAACCTATTTCGTCCGAGGCCTATTCAGGAAATTGAAAGATTACTAGCTAATAACCGGCGCTAAACGCCTCGACGCTTTCGCTAGCGCTTAATGAGAGAGAACGAGAGCGAGAGCGGTGAGAGAGGATGATGCGTCGCAAAAATCGAGGAGCCGCTGTAAAATTTGCTTGTTAATTCATGTATCTATCCGTGGCTCGAGTAACATAAGGACACCGCGCAAGCTTGAGCGAAAACGAGGCTTTCGTAAACGGAAGACCTAATTATCCCTATAGCTAGCTCGCTTCGCCCATTAGACGGTCACTCGCGCTCCGATGCCTTGGCTAAATGTGCACTAGGCAATTCGAACCTCCCATTAATTTATATTAAGACTTATTTTTCGTCGTCGGTGAGATACGCACAATCGCACGTTGGCCTCGGTAATTTTGCTATTTATCGCAAAAAATTCATCAAAATGATAGCCGATTGTTAATGGCGTTAGACGTGCGAGCGCCGAACGTCGACGAGAATGGCGATGACGATAATGACAATAGACGACCTTGTTGTATTTAATGTTATTTTTGAATAAAAAGAAATATACGTATTATATTAAGTAACTCGATTTTGCGCGCACCGTTGAATTTCCGCTAATAAAAGGCCAACAGCGAAGAGAAAAAATCCGATATCAATTTCCATCATCGCTGTGAATGCGACACAGTTTTGCTTAATGAGCTAGCTAAGTACCGTCAAAGTTCTAAAACAGCAAAATATGCCGCTGGACATATTGTTATTGCAGTCAAATTACAAAGGTATTCGCGACTGTTCATACGTTATAATAAAATAATGCGTCTATTAAAGCTTGAAAACTAAATTAATTTTGTTAAATTAAGCTGAACGCAATGGCTTGGCTGGCGTCAACAAAACAGTATAACTTTCGTAAAATGCTAAAACTGACTTCGCACGACTTCGCACGTATCTTTTGCTGCAAAAATTTCAAATGTATGTAAAATGCTGTCCAGCAGTCTGTAGCGGCAATAATTTTAATTGAAGGCGATTCTCGAAGAAAAATAACAGTTTCTTTACGATCTACGAAAGCGTTTCATTTAAATTGACATGTTCTATCAGCCGCATGCCGCGGGACCGTAAGTGAAATTACTTTTCAATCTCAACGAGACTTATTTTGATTTCTAAAAGATTGTTTTACGATCGAGGAGCGTCAATTAAGGTTAAAAGCTTCTCTCGATTTGCGATTTGACTATTGGCCGAATTAGTCGAGCAAAAAAGATGCATACACACATACGCATTCCCTTTTACCTACTGTAAGCGAAACAATTTGAAAGGAAAAGATTTCGGTCGACTAAATAGAGCACGAATGGTTCGTTTGTCAGCGATTATTACAAAAAAAAAGTGTTATCCGACTCATTTGCCGCTGAATCAACGAAAGGTAACCAGGTTGTGTTTGTCAGCACATTAGTAGTAATTAGGAGGTTTGGGTGTAGCGTAATTAAGAATTTCGACAATGGACACGAGTGGGCCGACCATTATTCTCCGGTTCAAACCCCGCGGTCCGCGCCAAAGGAGTCGTCGGCGCGAGTAATTGCCGACGATTGTCGGACTAACTGTTCAGTCTCAATGTACTCAATTAAACGATCGAGGTCGTTTCTATTGTTCTCGGTCAATTGTCAGGATAGAAAGGTAGGTCCACTTAGCCTACTGATCCTCTCTTGCCGTCCGTGTCCGAGGCTGTTCAAAAAAAAATGTTCACCGACCATTCGATACGCGAATAGGGAAAATTCGACGAAAAGTCTCGAAACTGTCGTTTAAAAGCTAAAGTATAAAGGTCTTTTTCTCGAAAAAGTACTCAAAACACGCAAATTAGTAAATTTTCTTCTGTTTATAGCACAAAAACATTCGCAAAAGCAGCGTTAAATCATTTTCTCATCATTTTTGTTGCATTCTTGTTTAATAAACAAAGAATTTATCGATAAGAGCGTACGAACGACGATTACTTGCACGAAATGAGCGAATATCTTGTTTTTCTCTTGATTTACCGAGACCGGTTGTACTGTAAGTGGGGGACATGCACTCTCGCGCGAGCTCTATAGAAAGAGGCGGGGCGTCGACGTCGCAACCCCGCCTCGTTTCCCTTGGAACCGTTTTTGTCATTTGATAAATTAATGCCGGACTAAATAAGTCATCAAACGCAGCTTAACAGTAATTTAACGCCTAAATCCGTGTTCGTCGTTTTTCAGTAATCGTCGAACGGCAATCATTCCCAAGTAGGCGAGTGAGACAAAACGCTCGGAAGGTTACTTACAGTATTAGCGTTCATCGAGGACAGCGGCGAAAATGTGTTCAACGGCCAACGATAAGGAACTAATCGAATCTTTAACCGATTGTAAAAAAGAAATGGTCGAAAATGCCAAAGTAACGTCGACTACCGAATCCAGCGCCGATAAACTTCAAAATACGAAAATTTCGAGCGCTTTTTCGATTTGCGATATTTTATCGAAACAAGATCAACCAAAATTACAATTGGACGCCAGAAAACAACAGCAACTATTTACGTCCGCAATGGCGGCGAATTTCGGCGGATTAGTCGTACCATCGGCGCCGTATTGGTATCCTTGGTTGCCGCTGTGCCAATTGGATCCGAACGCTTTGAAGCAAAAGAATGGTAAGCGAAAATTTCATTTACTCTATCCAGCACCGATTTTGCTGCAGATTTGCTACAAAACTTGTCTTGCTCCATAGTTAACCTATCTACTAGTAATTTTTTGACACTTCTGCTTGAGACGGGTTACTGTATCGAGTACTGCCGATCGTCTATTGTTTTCTTTGGTAAATTCTTCTGTAAACAATGTTGAACTTCGGTAAGTGGTTACTCACCTCCGACAAAAGAAAATTTGTTCGTCGCCTTTCCCACCGTAACAAAAGCGGAACGTTGGTCACGTTTAGATAAGTTTATTCGTCTTAATGTCGACGAGCGATAAATCGCAAGTAGCGCGTCGGTGTCGATGCGCGAAAAAGATTTGTCTCGTCCCCCTTATTCCGACGAAGTTTTTGCTATTTTTTTTTCAATCCCTCACTCAACACCAGCCCGTACTAAAATCATACGGTCGGGCCAATTTTCAGGTCCATTAATTTCAAATCAACTCGAAATGTGTTGTGTCTCAGTACAATGGGAAAGTCGTACCGAACGACAATAGAATCGTTGAAATGCCGAAAACTCGTCGGCGCGCGCGTTTTTAGGCGTATTATTAATAAATACACACTTACCTCTCTTGTGTATAACAGTCGAATACAATAAAGGGAATTCTTCCTTTATTGTATTTTAAGTATTAAGTAGCAATTTGGCAAACATACTATAGGTACTTAGATTTCTCGCATGATCGACAGTTATAAATGCGCAGGATCCTCTAATACAACGAACAATAAACTTGTTTCGAATTGTCGATTGATCGGTAGAATTGTGTATCGTCTTGTAGGTGACTTCGCTTTGGAACTGACCAAGAAATCTCCGAAATCTAAACTAGATGTTGACGCTGGTCAAGCGGAACTATCATCTCGCGTACACCATGGTACATTGAAACGGTCCAGCTCGCCGCTGCATTACAACGACGATGAAACGAGTTGCAGTTCATCTACCGATCATCATAGAGAATCCGCCAATTCTGCGAATGGCATCGAACACGACGATCACGATCAAGACGACGGCGACGATCCAGATTCTCCTCACGATCCCAGCCAACCGCCGGCGTTGAAACGTAAAAAGAAAACGCGTACGGTATTCAGTCGAAGTCAAGTGTTTCAATTGGAATCAACATTCGACGTCAAACGTTACTTGTCCAGCGCCGAACGAGCTGGATTAGCGGCTAACTTGCGTCTAACTGAAACTCAAGTCAAAATCTGGTAAGAAACTTGGCTTGCGACGTCACCGTTCGTGTAAATTTCGTAAATTCAAAATGTACGCCTGTAAATCGCTTTTTTAGGTTTCAAAATCGCCGAAATAAATGGAAAAGGCAAATGGCCGCCGAACTAGAAGCTGCTAATATGGCGAAAGCTCGCGCAAGCATGATCAGCGTGGCGGGTGGCTCGCCGAGAGGCGTACTGTATCCGGAGGTGACCAGCAGCAACAGCGACATGAAAAACGTCGCGACAGGTGCGGGCGCGGTTTTGTCACCGTTTTCCATGTATTACGGCAGTGGAGCTTTGTATACGGCGGCCGCCGCGGCTTTGGCGGCTCACCACAGTTCGTCCGCCGGATCACACGGACGATTGGTGTAATTCGACTACATCGCCTCCTATTATGTTATTTTTGCTCGTATTTTAAGAATTATGTGATTTTTCGCGTGTCGTTTAGTGCAATATTTGCATTGTTTGTTTTCCCCACGGATTTTTCGTTTGTTTTTTTTAACCCAACTGTCTAAATTTTTTTCTCATCTTTAGTAAGGAAAAATTGTTTTATTTTGTTTTTTAACGATATTTATTTTGGTTGTTTTTAGTAGTTTTTGGTTAATAAGTATTTTGGTTCCGTCAGGCTACAGTATACCCAACTTGATCGATGTACTAAAAGTGTTCCTGTGCCATTAGTGCAATTATATACACTTATAATTTAAATAGCAGATCTTTTTTCATAGTCATTCCTCGGAGATTTTTGTATTGTAGCCAAATATTATGTATTTTGGGTTGGTAAATTATTTCAGTCATTGTAAAAAACGGTTTAAAATAGTAAATTCTTGTTGAAGTATAAATTTGCTCAGAAAACCTCAAATAATCCTTTAAAAGTGCCGATAAAAAATTGATTTTTGAGTCTGTAAGTTATAAATGTTACATTTAGATACGTTATGTGTACTCACAGGGAATTTGCTAATCGGCTTTAAACATGCAAGAAATTCTCTGAATACAAACACGCGTGTTTTACAGCCGCCATAATTGGATTTAATATCCGAAAAAACTATTTGAATCACTTCCAGACTATGCAGGTCGAGCCAAAAAATTGTTTTAAATTTAGGTAAACATTGTTACATAATTTCAACAAGAAATTGACGTCAAATCTGGTTTATTTTTAGGGGACACAAATAAAATTTTAAAATGAACTTTACCCTGAGCGCGTACATTAACTAGCACATTTTGTCGTGGATCTTTCAGCAGTGTTGAATCATGGATTTACAAAAGGTAGTGGTTTGTTTCGTGTCCTATTTCGTCAGCAATATTGGTAACATATATTATTATTGTGCTGTATTTTCACGTTTTTTTGTTTATTATTGTTCCAATTTTTAGAGTGTCAATGGTCGATTGGCAAAAGCCAGTTCACCAACAATCCAACAACAAAATATGCCGTTGAACATTCGACTGGTTTGCCTCAAGTGTTGCAAGACGTTCTGCAGGTTTGAAACGATTAAACGAAATTCTGCGATGAATTTTTGGACTTTTCTTTCCGAAAAAGGCTTCCAACCAGTTACCTGGCGGTGGAATGACGAGCGCCATCGAAAACATGCAATTGGCAATGAATTTGATAAGGGCCAACAACGTCAAGCGCGCGTTAGATGTTGGTAAGCTGATTTGCAAAATGGTTGTCAAATTGTTCACCAATTTTGTTTTTAGGAACATTCGGCGGTGTCAGTGCCATAGCCATGGCGTTGGCAATGCCCTCTGATGGCATTGTTGTCACTATGGATATAACCGACCAATTTTGGAATTCAGTCGGACAGCGATTCGTCGATGTTAGTTCAAACAACATGAACTTGATTTTCGACATGTTTTATAATTCCTGTCTGACAGGATTTTCAAGTTTCTCACAAGAATTGCTTTTTCGCTCTTATTTTATGAATCCATTGACAAAGAAGTGGCTTCATAAAAAAAGCAATCTGTCTGGATTTTTCGATTTCAGGCTAGTGTGAACAACAAAATTGACAAACGCTTGACAACGCCCGCCAGTGACACAATGAGTAATGAGAAGCCGTTTTGTATTTTTATACCAATAGGCTTTCGTAAAAACAAATTTATTGTAGACACATTGATACAACAGGGCAGTCGAGGACAGTACGATTTCTGCTACATCGACGCTGACAAAACAAATTACGATACGTATTACGAACAATGCCTAACGCTGTTGAGACCATTGGGAATGATTTTATTTGACAATGTAGGATCAGATAGTGAATCTTTTTGGAATTATCTAATTGATTTACTTGTAGGTTTTATGGGGAGGAAGTGTGCTGAATCCGAACAAAGTCGGCGATTCAATCGTCATCGATAGTTTGAACACAAAAATTGCATCAGATGCAAGAGTTTGGGCAAATTTGATAACCATAGGCGATGGTGTTATGTTGGTAGTGAAAAAACCTTAGAAGTTGTTCCGAATAAAAGTTTTAGTTGCAAACTAAAAAGTCATCCCAAAAATCTTAGCGTTTTACCTTTAACAAGCTGGTTTATGCAACGTTTTCAGCATTTTTTGTGTTATTTTTGCAATACGAAAGCAAAAATGTGTGCTGTTTTGCTAAAAACTTGTTACAATTTCAAAGCGAGGGCGGAAAAAAGTTGTAACTTCAGATGAAGAACGTGTTCCCGGGCTGTTCTTCATTGAAAGCACAGCGTTTCGAGTGCCTATTGGCAACTAAATCTCGGCCTGAACTTCTTCCACGAATATTTGCTAAAGTTATATTTGCCATTCATTCTGTTCACCTCCGCTCATTATTATGTTACCTTAAATGAAAACTAGTTCGTTAAGCTATAGCGCGGTCGGAAACTTTTTCGAGCGTCGAATTGGAACAAAGTGAAACGATTTAGTGTTCTCGGTTGTTCGACGCCAAACGATTATGAACTACTTTCGAGTACTTTGTTGGTTAAGTACATGGATTTTAGCGGTCGACAGCGTTGGAAATTTAGCTAATCTCGGGTTTCCCGAAGCATGGGACGGAGATAAATTTCACAATTATCCATGCCCCGTGGATACCGTACCGAAATGGCTGAACGGACATTTGGCGATTCAAGTTTGCGGTGCGTACGGAAATCAAAAGGACCCGTTAGGAACCAAAATAACGCACATGTTCGACGCTATTGGCGCTGTTGTTTCATTGGATTTCAATAATGGGCAAGTCAATTTTTCAGGTTTGTATTTTTTCATAGTGATTCATTCAGTAAGATTCACAGCGATGCAAATTTCCTATAACTCGCTCTGACTAGTTGCAAAGCTGCGTGGCAAGTGAGAAAAGCCGCATTTTGGGTAAATTAGCATCATTATCTAATGCGTACAATCATTCCCTGCGCTATTGCAGGTGGTCGATTTTGATTGTTATTATTTAGCTGAATACTATCCTGCAAAGCCAAATCGAATTTGGAACTTCTACGGGAGAAATATTAGCCGAAGTCAATTGGCTTGGCATCCCGTAAGATCGCCTTACAACGAAACTGCCGTCAAATCTTGGGAACCCATGATGCAAAACGACGACAGTTTTCCGATTCATCCGAATTTCAACTTTTGGTTGCTCGGAAATAAAATTATCGCTACGACGGAAATCCCACAGTTAGGGCTGCAATTCAACGTTTCGTCGCTGTCGAACTTCAGTGCGATCAACATCAGGGATGTCACTGGATCAGCATTTACTGTGCTATCAGTATCAGCTCAAGAAAGAAAAGGATTAGACGGATCGGTGTACGCGGCAGCGGCTGCTTACAATCCGGATCTCAACAAAATGTATCATGTGATTTATGAAATCCACCCGAACGGCGATCGTACCATCGAAGCAACGCACGAGTATGCAGCTTACGATCCTGCTTCGTGTAGAGATGATGGATCTTACGTTGGTGATAAGAAGGAATTAGCTGGATATATCCATTCGATATCGAGTACGAAATCGTACGTTATCTTGCCGATCGGATCAAACATAATAAATCCTTGCAAGTTGCAGCCGTTGAATAAAAATAATCAAACGCAAGTGAATGGAGAAATAAAAGTGGACAATCCGGCAATGGAGTTCGTTGCAAATCAGCCAGTGCGGTAAATCGCTCGTTTACGCTCGGAAATTTCATGAAAGATATGCGAGTTACAATTGTTGCAATTTGTCGTTGTATTTTAGATTTTTAATTTTTGATAAAAACAACAAGCGAATGGTCGCGCAAAATCCAATTGAAGTCGGAATATCGTCGGTGTTTATCACAAGCCAAATTAACGCATACGAAGTTGACAACGGTATTATTATCGCTGACATGATTGGAGCCGAAAACGTTAACCCTTATGATTTACTGACAACGGAAAATTTGATGAATGGATCGCCTAATAATCTACCCGCGATGTATTTGTACAGATTTCGAATAAATCCTCGTTCGAATCAGCAGCCGAACTATACGAAAATTAATTACGACCGACCGACGTACAATCGAAACTTCGACGAAATCATTTACAAATTCGCCTACGCATTGAGACAGCCGTTCGCCTTGGGGAACAGCATCGTAAAAATTGACGTTGCAACTCAAACTGTCATCAATGAATTTAAATCGCCCGTGAATACGGTTGTATTCAGAGAACCGACTTTCGTGGCCAGAGACAAGTCTTCGATGGTCGAAGACGATGGAATTCTTCTTTTCCTCGGTGGCGATGTTGCAACGGAGAAATCGTCGCTGTACGTTGTGGACGCGAGGAATTTCAGCATGCTCGGCTGCGCAACGCTTCCAACGTTCGTACCATTCGGATTTAGCAGTCGCTATTTCAGCGATACCGAGCTGACTTGCGATGCGAATTGTAAAACCGTGCGCCAGTCGAACTACGATAATCAGCCGAACCAGTCTGGCGTACAAAATAACACTCAAATGAATCAAAACGGAGATCAAGCGAATCAAAACGTTAATCAGCAAAACTCAACCAATAATCAATTCGCTGGGTTTAATAATAACAATCAAATGTATCAAAATGGAAACATTTTGATTTTTAATCAATCTGCCAATAATTCCTACAACCAATTCGGATTGGTGGGAAATAATCAAGTTTTCCAAAATGGCAACAATTCAAACAGCTCGGGTTCATTTACTGATCAGTCGACGGCCATAACCAGTGGAGTTCTTCTGTCGACGGCTAGCGAAGGAATTACTCAATTTTCGCGCGTCGATAATGTGACAGTATACCCTTCAATGAACAATCAGACTGGTACAATGTATGTACCGACGACGACCATGCAAAGTACAACATCAGGTAACAGCGAAATGTCTGCAATGGTCACTACTAGTATGGATCCGCAGAATTTCTCGTCGACCGCCCAGTCGACGGATTCGGCTTCTAGCACTGAATTTTTCAGGACAACAACCGTCGGTGCTGTTCCGTCTAGACCTACAGTTTCTGATATTATCGCTGGAGGCACTGTCCCTTCTTATCAGACGACTGTGACGAACGTTGGTAATATCAATGATAACTTCTCGCCATCGTCCATAAATTGCATTACAGAAAATTCAAGCTCGTGGACGTGGTTAAGATTCGTTCACGAGGCTCGGAAATTGATTTGTGCGTTTTATAAACAACCGATAGATAATACGGGTTTAGATTTTTGTCTTCAAAATAATAACAATCCGTGTTAGATTATTGACTAGACGTGCAATAAAATTAAAATAAAGTCGATAGATATTTTAGACTCACAATAGACATTAGCCATTGACTTTCCAGCATGCGACTTGCTCGACTTGCAATGCAATGTCATGATTTCAATCAACCAACAGCGATGCATGGGTGTACACTTTAGTTATGAGAATTTTTGGCAGCAATTTGCATTTGGACGGTCTTTAAAGGCTATTTTGAGTTAAGATACTTTCAAATTGTACCTTATCTAGGTTGACATTGATATACCTTTAGCGCTTTTAATGTCAACGCAATAAACTATTTGACGCTTCAGCTATAAAGAATTTTATCTCGGTGACATTCACGTAACGAGTCGTACGATCGTGCTATTTTCTGACACTTTATCCAAATATAAAATGTCACTGACAGTGAATAAGCGGTGACTAACGAAGCGGCCGACACAATGACGTACTTTACTACTTTACGTTATCAGTACACGTAGAAGGGATAATTACGTGCAAGGAATAAAAGTATAAAAGAGAATCAACGATGCAGCAAATCAATCTAACAAACAAACTACAAGCATGGGTTTGACGAATATTGTTTGTATGATTTTGCTTTCCGCCGAAGTTATCGTGCATGCAGCAGATCCCGTGAATCTGGGTGTTCCTCAAGGGTTTCCAGTAACGTGGTATGGAGATACTTACAATAACACCAACTGCGAAATAGTCACTCAAATACCCTCGTTTTTGGATGGATACTTCTTTTGCGAGACTTCAGGCTCGTACGGAGATCAAAGCAACCCCGATGGTCGAAAGCTTATTCACTTGTTCGACGGTATCAGCGGCGTTGCCAAGTTCGACTTAAATCCGGTGCAAAGCACGTACTCGGGCGCGTACTATCCGACGGAATCTTACAAAATATGGGATTTGTACAATCGCGACATGAATCAATCTCAGGTTGCTTGGACGACGTCGTTTTCGCCTTGGAACAATTCGGAGAAGGTAAATTTCGAAAGCCTGTTGTACAACCAACACTACTTCGACAGTGAACCCAACGTCGATTTCTGGAAAATCGGTACAACTATAGTCACCGGAACCGAAACCTACAGTTTGGGCTTCGAATTCGACGTGGAGACGTTGACCAATTTCCAAATGTATCCGTTCAACGAAACCAATCCGTACTTCGGCCCTGGCGATCATTCGTATCATCCCATCCATATGACCATACACGAAAGGACGGATTTGGCCACTGGCTTGTTGTGGAACAGCGTTTTCGCAATGAATACTTCGAACGGAAAAGATTTCGGATTGCACGAGATGGTTTTCACTGTGGACCCGGAAGGTCATCGTACGATAGTCGGCAATTACGAGTACACGTACGATTTTAGCAAATGCAACAAAACGACCGGAATCTACGGCGGCGATAGCTCGACACTTCCTGGTTACATGCATTCGACGACGTCCACTCAAAACTATTTCATCATGCCGTTGACGTCCATGCTTTTCAATCCGTGCATTTTCACTGGGGGCGCTCCTAAGCCGGCGGACGATAACGTGATTTGGGATCCTGCTGATCCGAGTCTCGCCAACTGGGCCGTATACAAATTGGACCTCAGCGTCAATTTGCGTTTCTTGCTGTTCGACAAAAGGGACAGCACTTTCAGAATGATATACCACAACTATCCACAGTTCGTCACGCATCAATTCAACGCCTACGAAGCCGACAATCATACGCTGTACGTCGATATGGTAGCCTACGATGATAAAGATTACTCGGGTTTATACGTCAATTATTTGACGTCTTTCACATCGGAAACGGATCAGCAAGGTTCTCATTTGTATCGTTTCACCATCGACTTGACGACCAACCAAACAACAAACGCGTCCGTCTTGCCGTCGAGTCTGGATAACAAACGTTTCGATTTTCCGCAATTCAACCATCATTTGGAAGGATTGAAGTACCGTTACGCGTACGTACTGTGGGACGCTTACCTCAGAAATTCGTCGTTGTTGAAGATCGACATGGACGACCCGTCGGGCCGCGGCAATTTGCCCTGGAGTGCCGGACCCGACGTTTCCTTGGGTGAACCCTGTTTCGTCGCAAATCCGGACGCTGATCCGACGAAAGCCGAAGACGAAGACGACGGAGTTGTGCTCGTTCGAGGACTGGATATGTCCATAAACAAATCCCGTCTGTACGTGCTGGACGCGAAAACGATGAATAATATCGGCGAAATGATAGCGCCCGATGCTGTGCCGTTCGGATTTCACAATCGGTACTTTTCCAGAAAGGATTTGGATATTCCAGCTACGCCGACGCCACCACCACCACCATCATCCGCCGATAAAATCGGACAAAATGTTGCGGCTGTTTTGTTTTCTTTGTTGATTTCAGTTTTTATTCGATTTTCTTTCAAATGATTTTTTATCGTTAGCCTCGGTAAAATGCTAGTTTTAATTGCATCTATTAAAGTCTTTTTATTAATTCAATCGTTGGCGAGATATCAAGACTAAGAAAAGTAAAAATGCAGTAGCTTGCAAGCATTTATCAGTTTTATTGTTCTGGATAAGGAAACCTGTCAGTTTTATTGTTCTTGATAAGGTGGTCATTACGTTACCAGGTTGAACAGTAGCAGTAATACGTTTAAAATGATATTGTTAAAGCTGTAGAAACGAATCGTCTTCCTGCAGTTTTTTAGTTTTTAAAATTAAATGCCTACTACGACAAAAATAGTCTTGGTGATTCTGCGCCTCTGTGCGATTCTGATTTTTTCCAACGAAATATCTGCGCAAGAAGTTGATTATGGTGTTCCGCAAGGATTTCCGGTAGCTTGGAATGGAGATAAAAATAATCGTACAAATTGCGAAACAATTACTTCGATCCCATCTTATTTGGACGGCTATTTCTTTTGCCAGACTAGCGCTTCATACGGCGATCAAAACGATCCTTTAGGGCAGAAATTGATTCACTTGTTCGACGGCATCAGCGCACTGGCGCTTTTTGATATAAATCCAGTCGAAAGTACTTTCACAGCTGCGTACTATCCAACTAAAAGTTACATCATATGGGATATGTTCGATCGAGACATGACTCAATCTACTGTGGCTTGGCGAACAGCATTTTCACCTTGGAACAACACGGAAAAGGTGATATTCGACAAACAGTTGAAAGGCGACGATTATCTCATCTTACAACCGGACGTAGATTTCTGGAAAATCGGAACGAGTATCGTCGCCGGAACTGAAGACTACGGTCTCGGAGTGACTTTCGACGTGTCAACCGTTGAGACAGTCGCTGATTTTCGCAGATATCCGTTCATTGAAAATAACACTTATTTCGGTGGCGGGGGAGATCCAAAATATCATTACTACCCGATGCACATGCCGATCCATGAGCGAGTGGATTTAGCGACTGGATTACTTTGGAACAGCATATTTTCCGTTAAGCGCCACAAGCGGAGAATAGAAAACGAATATGTCGAATTGATTTTTACAGTTGATCCAAACGGATACAGGAATATAGTTGCAGAATTCGATGGATATAGTTTCGATCGAGACAAGTGCGAGCACATGACCGGGGTCTATACGGGCGATCCAACGACATTACCAGGTTACATGCACTCAACAACTTCGACCCAAAATTATTTCATACTACCTTTGACTTCGAATACATTCAATCCGTGTTTGTTCAGCCCTTTTCATCCTTTCGCCGGGCATAAGGATGAGCTTTGGGATCCTAATCCGTCCAACGATACATGGAGAATTTACACGTTCAATCAGCAAGCCAACCTTCGATTTTTGCTCTACGATAAGAGAGACGGGACATTTCGAATGATTTCACACGGCTATCCACAATTTGTCAGCCATCAGATTAACGCTTACGAAGTGGATGAATCGACGATCTACGCGGATATGATCACTTACGACGATAATCCCTACGCCGGTCTGAACCCGGAAGAAATGTCGCACATAACTGCCGAGGAGTTTTTGGAACTATCGGCTAACGTTTATCGTTTCACAATCGATTTAAAAACAAATACATCGTCGAACGTCTCGTTGGTACCTGAAAATCCTGTGGCATTAGAGTATACTCAATTCAACCATAAACACGAAGGATTGAAATACAAGTGGGGTTACGGATTATACGGTGGATATGCAAGAAATTCGTCGATTTGGAAAATCGACGTCGATGATCCTAGTGGTAACGGAAATTCGATTTTCTACGAAAATTTCGATGTATCGTTCGGTGAACCGTATTTCGTTGCGAGACCTGACGCTGCGAGCGAAGACGACGGAGTGATCATCGTTCGCGGATTGGACGTGTCGCTGAACAAAAGTCGAGTCTACGTCGTAGACGCTTTGTCTATGAAGAAAATCGGCGAGATAGTAGCACCTGATCTAGTACCATTTGGATTCCATAACCGATACTACTCAAAATCTGACCTGAATCTTCCCTTGACACCGACTCCTACGACCTCCCCTTTACCTCTCAATACAACAACTAATGGAGCTTCTGATTGGCATTGGCGTTTGACTTTGCTCGTCGCCTGCTTCCTACTAACCTTAGCTCTGCTGGTGGAGTGAGAAAATCGTTTTTTATTAACAAATAAAAACCAATTACGCGAACAGTGTTAGTCACAAATACAGTACATAATAATAATAATCAAACAAACAAATTAGAACAAAACGAAGAGTTCACTTTGTAGATATCGAATTTAACTTTTTTGCGCTTTAATGTTTCGGTACTGCTTGATAGAGTAGAAGAAAACAAAAATAAATAACTTGTGCATAACAATAAAACAAAAACAGCACATGACCTACAGAAGTTTGCGATCTTGGGATTGGAAGGCTTCTTCTGTCATAAGATTGTTCAGTTCTGAAAAAGCTTGACGTAATTTTTAGAACTACATTTAGTCATGAAAATTGTGACTACGTTTGCCGTGCCAACGACTGGCGAAGTAGTCGAGATTGACCACGAGATTGGCCGATTGCGATTGCACCAAAAGCAATAGCGAGATGAACGTAGATACCTGAAACAAAAAGACATCAGTTTCACTTGATTTCACAAGAAGTAAACCTGAAGATGCTGTTCGAGTTTCTGCGCAACACTTTCGGGTATACCTACGTCAATAAATTGTGAAAAAATACAACAATGTATTCCGAATTCATTTCCTTGAAATGACTTACAGTTGTTCGTGACGTTGTAGGCATTGGAGGCACTGTCGCTGAATACTTCGTCGCTGTAAATGCTTACTGTTTGGTAAGAGACATTGGTGAGACATTCGTACAATCCACGTTCGGTGACTTCGACAATCGAATAATCTTTCGCTGTGGTAAAATAATATGTGAAGAACATATTAGTAGAAGAATATGTTCATAATAACATAACTGAACACTATAGTCCATTCATAATTGCAAACTCAAAAATATTACAGTAGGAATGATGTGCAAGTATGGCGGAAACACAATTATTGACCCATTTACACTTTAAAAAATGGTTTTAAGTCATTTTAGCAGACTTACGGACCATTTTGTAAATTATAAGTGGTTCAAAATTGTGTTTCCGCATACTTGCACATCATTCCTACTGTAATATTTTTGAGTTTGCAATTGTGAATGGACTATAGCATGTTGTGAATTAGATGTTTGCACAAATAAAAAAAAACAGAACTCGCCAATATAGACTTACTTCACTGGGTAAAAGGTTCCCGTTGATTTTCCATCGAAATTCGGTCAGATACAGATTCGGAGTTGTGCTGATCAAACTGCACTTGAGTTTTTTGGGTACGAAATCAGCAGTGCAGCCACCCGTTTGAGTTATGTTTGTATTCGCAGCTAAAACAAAAAGTAGGCAGATATTTTTGAATGACAAGCTTTGATGACGCTTACTGATGAAGACGATATATCCATAAGCGGCGGCTTCCGCTTGCCTTGAGCTCACTTGAAGGAATGCCTTCGCCTGAGACGACCTGATGCCGTTGAATTTGCCTACCGCTGGAAACGTGAGAACAGGAGATGTAAGTCCAGCGCTGATTGTTTGCTGTCGCCATTTGCCATTTCTTTCCCAAAACGTACTGTCGTATTCGGAAAGCATGCGTAACACAGAACGAAAGTTTCCGTTTTCATATGCATTTCGGCGTCCAAATAAATTTATTTGTAGCGTGCCGATCATTCGACGAACAATTTGCAGTTTCAGGTTCTTTCAGATCATACCAAATCGAAAAAGGCGGAACTAAAATCATCAATTGAAAAAGGTCACTTGATTATTGATCAAACAAGCAAATATAAACAAAAAAAACGTTATTAAAATTTGATTCATTAGCGGCTGCTCGGGATATTAAGTTATAATCCTCACGCTTGCAGAACTTAATCTCGTTCACATCGGCGTACGGTTTAATCGATGAACGTTCGACATTATAATTCGTCAAGGCAAAACATAGCGACCTGTAGTACTGGTTGTCCATGCAAATCCACCTGCGCGTATTCTGCTGTTTCTCCTTCCTTTCAAATAATAGCCGGTGAGTCTTGTTGCAAATTTCTTGCATCAATGGCTGACAATCCATTTCTCTGTATTTCTTCCATATTGTCACGCAAAATTCGGAAGCATTGCAACTTGCATCACTGCAATTCAATTTCCGTCGAGGACCTGCATTAAAAATAAAGTTGTAAGCGGCTCTAATTTCATAACTGGCTGCACCAAAAAATCCAACTTACACATTCGATAGAGTAGTTGAAAAGTTTCTGATGTACCGTCCTCACATGCACAAGTGTAGTTTCCCCATGGTGTATCTGGTTCAATTTCCAAAACCAGCCTGAAAATCAATCCCAAACCGTGTTCTTCTGTCGAATTCCAATTAATTAAATCGTTTTTCGGTGTAATCAACATTGCCATATCGCTCTTCACGCAAGTACATTCGATCTTTATTTTGGACGAGCTGTAGATCAGCGACGTTTCTACACCGTTTTTGTCTAACGAGGGAAGTACTTTAGGTGCAACTCGAGTTGTGCGAAATGATGTGGTACGAAAGATAGTACACCTATGGGTTACTATAGGCAATTGCGGTAACTTTTGCCCGAATTCACTTGTTGACCTCTGATTGA
>JAQGBA010000403.1:0-36400 GCA_034698125.1 Prionchulus punctatus | reverse complement strand
AATTCCTCATCGTCTGTTATCCCTAGAACACGGGCTTACTATAATCACTTTGTTTTACATAGGTTTGGGCGTCTTTATATCTCAAACCGGTCCATGTGAGTGAGTGAACACAGGGGGTCGAGGACTTTTGAGCGGCACTGTACATGGACCAACACTCTCAAGCTAAATTATTTGATCTGTGGTTTCTGTGCAACTATAGCGTAACAATCCGACGAATTTCTCGCCTCGAAATAGTCCACTTTGGTCAAAATCTCTATTCCATTTGGGAAAATATCGCCTTGGCGCCCAACATTTTCTTGGAACGCCGCCGACGCCGCTCGCCTGCAGTTGATCTCGCGGTCGAACAACGCCACGGTCAACAGGGCGCCGGCGAGCCCGTCGACGTAGGGCATCATCTCCCGAGGGTCGAACGCCCGCGCGAACGACCAACACAAGTAGCAGGCGGCGTCTCGGACGTTGGCCCCGACCGAATAGTTGCCTCGTGACTCATCGTACGTCAACGCCGCGACCACGGCCGGCACCACTTCGGGCAGTTGTTCGGGCAGCAGGAAGCCGCGGCGGCCCAATTCCGCCAGCGCCAAACACGCCCCGTGCCAAGCGCCTTCGCTTTCCCTGCAAAAAATCTCACTGGCTTTCGGACTATAGTTGGACGATCGAGGGAAGTATAGTTGGACTATAGTCGATTTATAGTTGGCAAATAGTTGATTACAGTTGGATAATAGTTGATCTATACTTCGTCTATAGTTAGTTGTACAGTTGGACAATAGTTGGTCTATAGTTGGACTTTAGTTGGATTATAGTTGGACAATAGTTGATCAATATTTGAACTATGAACTTTGATCAATAGTTGGACAATAGTTGAACTGTAATTGAACACTACTTGCTCTACAGTTAGACTACAGTTAGTCAATAATTGGCCGATAGTCGATCAATAGGCGGTCTATAGTTGGACAATTATTGGACGATAGTTGAACTATAGTTTGAGCCGCAATTGAACTACAGTTCGTTACCTCGGATGAAAATAAGTCAAAATATTGGACACGATTTCGCCGGCCAACGCCTGCGGCAGTCTGGACGTTATTCGGCCGACGCCCTTGGCCGCCGACCATCGAACTATAGTGTCCTTGTCCTTCAACATTTGCAATAAGAAATTAACAACTTTCTCGACTTCCTCGTTGATTTCGTAGCTGATTTCCGTTTCGTCAACATTTCCCGCCTTTTCCACCGGTCGAATTTCGCCGGCCGACGGTTCGGCGGTCAGATTTTTGACTAACGACCGTCGACCGCCGCCCCGTCGATATCGCCAATCGGCGGACTGCGGCCGCAGGAAGACCATTCCCGCTCGTTGTACGAGCTTTGTAATTAATTTTCTAAGCAAAATATTTGTGGCGCGGGAAAGTTTATCAGTCAAAAACTCGTCCAACACGTTCGCCGCCAACGGAATTAAATTTTCGCGCTTTGTCCGCTTGAAAATCTCGGCCAACAGCGAGCAGAGTCCCGTCGCGCGAATACCCTCCTGAACATCCGATACGTCGACGGATTTCAAATCGGCTACAGTATCCGCGACGATGATGCGCAAGTACTCGTCGACGGTGTCCGGCCGTGAGACGAATTCCGCCAAAAACAGGGCGGCCGCCTGCCGACTTTTGTCCATGAAGCTCAGGAACGGTTTGGCGGCGTCGAGCATACGGTGCTTTAGCGATTTGCAGGTGGCGTCCGCTTTACCCAGGTCGAATTTGTCGAGAGCGAAAGGCATTTTGCATAAAAGGGTCAGCCACAGGAGGAGCATGTAGCGTGTCTCCCACGAGTTCACCGTGCGACACGATTCGTGTTCCAAAAGTTTCATCACCGGTTCCAAATCCGTAACGTCGTGCGGCAATTGGCGAAGGATTACCTGCGAATCGCAAAAAAAGGATTTCTAGAGAGAGGTGTAAAGAAAATATAGGAGAACGAGTACTATAGTTCTTCAAATACTATAGTTGTAGGGCGGCTATAGTTGATGGGCGTATATAGACTATATATCATTGGGCGACTATGGTTGATGGGCAACTATAGTATCAAGAACTATAGTTGTTTTTACGACTATAGTTCGTGAATAACTAGTTTTTGCAGGATTATAGTTGAGTTACTTTATGTCCTCTGATTTTCGTCAAATGGCACAAATATTTGAAAGATTGAAAAAGTAAAAGCGGCGGTGGTTCGTCGGCCCAATGCATTTTGACGAAATTCAATAAAATTTCCAACATTTCGTTCAATTTTACGTCCAATAAATGCGCTTGCTCTTGATACAAATCGGTTATGTACACGAATCGCTCGAAAGAACGCTAAAAAAAACAAGAAATTGATACGCAAATGCTCTTCAACGTGTAAAAATCGCTTCGATTTCGTTTTTTGCTCGTTTGCGCTCACCTCGAGACCGATTTCGTCGCCGGCCGCGCATTTTTCGGGCAACGAATCCAAAATTGTTTTCACTTCTTTGTATTCGTTGTCGGCGAACTTCAAAAAACTAGCAGAATCGCAAGCGACGCCCGTTTCTAAATTTTCCATTATTCTTCTTCCGAAAAGAATTTCGACCGAAAATCAGACGAATGTCGTCTATTTCTGGTCGTTGTTGCTTCGGAAACGGGCAAAAATCGAATTCAAACGATGAATCACGTTTTATTCAATATTCGGATTCATTTATAAGGAAGTAGTTTTGATATGCAGATGCACTACTTTGTAGCTCAAAATGTAAGTATTATATATTTACTTTAAAGTGAGGCTGCGTGTACCTGTAAATCATAAAAAGATAAACCGCAGTATACTGTAGATTATATTATGGATATCAGAATTTGCAATTTTCGAAGATTTTAAAACTAAATTAGCACTCGCCATGGATCTTATCACGGCCGTTCGACATTACGTCGTCGAAATGATACGTATCGTCGGTCCGGGCATGAAAGTTTTGCTAATGGACCAGGAAACTGTAAGAGACTGTGACACATTTTTTGTTTTTCTCGCTGACTTTCATCCTCGTTTTTTATTTTAAAGACGAGCATAATATCGAACGCGTACGCTCAATCGGAAATCATGCAGAAAGAAGTGTATTTATTCGAACGACTCGACGCCCAGACGACGAGAGACGATATCAGACATTTGAAATGCGTGGCGTTTTTACGGCCCACCCAGGAAAACGTTGACCTACTTCAACAGGAGCTTCGAAAACCCAGATACGGGCAATATTACATATGTAAAGTCCAACTATAGTTCGAGGCTAACTGTAGACAAAGGAAGTATAGATCGAGGACAATTATAGACTGGTGGCAACTGTAGGTCTAGGGCGACTATAGACTGAGGACAACTATATGACCGAGGCAACTATAGACCGATGGCAACTGTAGGTCGAGGGCGACTGTAGACCGAGGGCATCTATAGACCGAGGACAACTATAGATCGAGGGCAACTATAGACCGAGGGCGACTATAGTTTTAGAGAATCTATAATCCGTATGCTGATATAGTGGGAAACTATAGTCCTTGGCTATTTAGATTTTTCAAACGTCATCAGCAAAAGCGACGTTAAACTTTTGGCCGAAGCCGACGAGCAAGAAGTCGTTCGTGAAGTTCAAGTAGTTCAAGAATCAAAATCTTGCTCGATTCGACACCATATCAGCTCGGTTTTTGTTTTTCGCAGGAACTATACGCCGATTTCGTGGCCATTAGCCCTCATCTCTTTTCGCTGTCGTTGCCGAATTGCTATACGTCGTTGAACTGGTCGCCTACGCATCTTCGTCGTACTGTACAAGGACTGTCGGCCGTACTGTTGGCTTTGAAAAAGCATCCGATCGTCAGGTACCAAAATTCGTCGGACATGGCTCGACGTCTTAGCGAGGGTTTAAAAGTAAAATGCAGGCAACTATAGTCCGTCGGCAACTATATTGTTCGTTATTTTTAGCAATTATTCACCAAAGAAACAGCTCTGTTCGATTTTCCTAAAAGAACGGAGATTTCGCCGTTGTTGCTGATTTTGGATCGACGCGACGACGCCGTGACACCTTTATTGAATCAAGTAGGCACCGAACGCGTTGATTTTAGGACAAAATCGGACAGAATTTGAATTCATAACGGGTTTTTTTCAGTGGACATATCAAGCGATGGTGCACGAACTATTGGGTATTAAAAATAATCGGGTCAGCTTGGAAAATGTGCCCGGTATCGCCAAGGATATGCGAGAGGTCGTCTTGAATCCATTGCAAGACGAATTCTACGTGAAAGTAATTAAAAAAAACAAAAAACGCGCACTGGCCAGCGACTTTTCCGGTCATTTCGAACGACTAATCTACATTTGAGAATCCTCTCGAACGCAATTATTACTCGAATACTAGCGAGAAAAGCGAAATACAAGCGCTGCTAGCGTCTAATCGTGTCGTTTTTGTGAAATTACGCAGAATTTGCATTCGAATTTCGGCGAAATCGGTTCGAATATCAAAGAGCTCATGGAGGATTTCCAACGCAAAGCTCAAACGCATTCGAAAGTCGAATCCATATCCGACATGAAGGCGTTCGTCGAACAGTATCCGCAATTTAGGAAGATGTCCGGCACGGTCAGCAAGCACGTGACTGTCGTCGGCGAGCTGAGCCGATTGGTCGGCGTTTACAATTTACTGGAAATCTCCGAGACTGAACAACAATTGGCATGCCACGACGAACATTCCCAGTCGTTGCAGGTGACTATAGTTGGGTCTATAGTTGTCCATTAGTTGTAGTTGTCCAGCGATTGTAGTTGTCTTAGGATTATAGTTGAGACTGGATTAGTTACTTATCCAGTGACAATAGACACCCATCAACTGTAGACGCCATCGACTATAGACGCCCATCGATTGTAGACGCCCATCGACTATACACATCCATCGACTATAGACCCCATCGACTATAGTTGCCCCTTTAACTATAGCCTTTCATTGCCTATAGATCCCGCGCCCGTGAAATGCTTCGGCCAGTGACATAGTTTGTTTTTTTGCAGGCCATCCGGCGCCTGCTGAGCCACGAGAAGACGTCGGACTTGGACGCCACTCGGCTGGTGATACTGTACGCGCTTCGGTACGAGACGCACAGCAACAACGATATAGCCGGATTAGTGGACGCGTTGCGCAAGCGCGGCGTGCCCGAGAAATTCGCCCAGGGCGTTTATTCGGCGTTGGATTTCGGCGGCCACAAGCACAGGTCGTCGGATTTGTTCGGCCAAGGAAATCCGATGGCCATCACGAAGAAATTCATCAAAGGATTAAAAGTATTTTAAGCCTTAATCCGCGTTAACCCCTTTATCCATTTTGATTCGTAGGGTGTGGAAAATGTATACACGCAACATCATCCGTACATCGTGGATGTACTAGATCAGCTGGTCAAGGGAAGACTTCGCGAATCCGCGTATCCGTTCGCGCTTAATCCTCAAGCCATGCCTCGGTTAGTAATCGAAAAATAATAATAATGCATAAAATGCATAAAATATAATGCATACGTATAATGCATAAAATTGTTCCGTAACGTGTATCCGATTTATCCCATTAGGGTACAAGACGTGATCGTATTCGTGATCGGCGGCGTTACGTACGAGGAATCGTTGGCCGTTCATAATTTCAATAAAATCAACGTCGGCGTTCGAGTGATCCTCGGCGGAACCACTGTCCATAATGGTCGAAGGTATAACTATGGTTGAGAATGGATTATAGTGGTCCTTGGACTATAGTGGCCTTTGGACTATAGTAGCCCTTGGTCTCTAGTGACCCTTGGACTATAGTTGCTGCTGAACGGCCTCCTTTTTTAGTTTTATCGAGGAAGTGACCAACGCCACGGTCGGCGTACCGACGAGCCGAACTTCCCAAAGATCCATGCAGCAACATAGGCAACAAGCCCTGACCTGAAGTTTGCTTGCTAACTCCTCTTTCGGTACACATATTTTGTTTGTCCCTCGCTCTTACGTGATATTTATGTGAAACTATTGTTTTTTTGTCGTTTTTTTATTTATATTATTTTTCCGGTTCCCGTGTTTCCTTGTTGAATTAAAAAAATTGTTAACTATAGTCGCCTGATTAATAAGGTATAGTTGCCCGGCTAGTGAACTATAGTTGCAATGAAGACAACAAATTTAATCAAAAATAAAAACATTAGTAAAAAAAGCAACAAAACGAGAAAAACGAATTTTGTGCGCGATTATTACGCCGAAAAACAAAAATATTGACCGGAAAACTCTTCATTTGGCCGCGGGCGATTTGTATTTCGGAGTTTTTTTGACGAAACCGCGCTCGATCAGTGAATATGACATATCGATTATCGTTCTCTCGACATCTCGAGGTTCGATTTCCAAAACGTTTTTCATCTGAGGAGAAAGAAAAGAAGAAGTTCTGTTTCGATTTTTTGCACGTTAATGAGCTAAAAAAACAAAAAATCTCACTCGACAATTGTCGAACTCGGTAAATTTGCCGACCGATTTCGTCACTAATTTCAAACCTTTGTCGAATAAGCTGGCGGCCAACACGAACGGATACGGCGCCGTCATAGACGCGATTCGATAGCCTGAAAATCGATAAGCGATTCTCGATCACTTAACGAATAGATATACAGATATATACCTTGAGGGCGGAATTCGTCGCCGATGATTTTGGCAATATCCAAGACCCACATAGTACGATTAACTAAAATGTGACGCTTGCCTGCGAATCAAAAAAGAATCATTCGTCCGGGACCATAATTCGCTAGCCAGGCAATATAGTTCATTATAAAGGCAACTATAGTTCGCTAGCTGAGCAAAAATGTTGTACCGGCAGCTGCTGGCTCGACCATTGCTTTCAGATGCGCTTCGGCCACGTCCCTGACGTCGACCACCGCGAAACTAACTCTGGCCAGCATCGGCACTCCGCTGAAGATTCGTTGCAACAGCTGGAAACAGCGAAAAGAAAACAAAAAATATGCACTGGACAGTGCTGAAACGAGCGACTATAGTTAAAACAGTACTTCGGCGCTCGTACAGTCGGAATCGTGCAACAACGGACCCATGACGAAGCCGGGATTAACGACGGATAATTCGAAGGAGGGATTATCTGAAAACAGGCGACTATAGTTCACTAGCCACTCAACTAGAGACCGCTCGTGAGGCAACTATAAGCCACTAGGAAGAGCGTTATAGTCCATTAGCCGAGCAACTACAGCCACTAGCCAGGCAACTATAGTCCACTGGCTACTCAACTGTAGTCCACCGGCTAGTTACCTTTCATGAAATCCCACGCGGCCTTTTCCGCTAACGTTTTCGATTTGGTATACGATATTAATTTTTGATTCGCAGGATCGGTCCAATCGTCTTCGTTGTACAATTTCGACAACGAGCCATCGCCTTTTAACAAAACAAAATTAGTCGATTAAATAAAATTAAAATTTGTAATTGATTCGCAGGTACAACTAGTTTTTCGTACCGAATACGGCCGCTATGCTACTGGTCAACACCACTCGTTTTACAGTACCACTCGCCGATGATGCGCAGGCTCGTAGAACTTGAAGAGTTCCTTCGACGGCCGGCTTTATGAGATCCTGTTCGGGATTCGCAGGTTCGGTGGACGGAAACGGCGAGGCCGTGTGAATGACGAAATCGCACCCGTTAACGGCGCTGAAAAACAAAAAAGTTGACTAGCCGTGCAACTATAGTTATTGAGGAACTATAGTCACTGAAGGATAATAGTCATTGAGGAACTAGACAATGAGAACTATAGTCGTTGAACAACTGTAGTCACTAGACAACTATAATCACTGGTCCTATAATCACTGGACAACTAACTACAGTCATTGCACAACTGTTGACCATAGCCAACTATAGTCAAGGAGTAACTATAGTCACTGGGCAACTATAGTTTGCGGATTACTTTTGCCAATTATCCGGCTTCAACAAATCGGCTTCGACTAATTCTAGATTTTCTTCGGCCTTCGGCGATAATTGTTTCAGCGGCGAGATCTTTTTGAGATTATGCAAATCGCGTACGGTACCCCGGACCCGGTGCCCGTTGTCCAGCAAAAGTTTTATGATGTGGGTGGCGATGTAGCCCGAGGCGCCGGTCACTAAAACTCGCTGTAAAGACGAATCGGACATTTTTTTTTGACAAAATTTGCAATTTTTGCTGGAAAACCGGTCGGCCAGTAGGCGAAATTTGTTTTCCGAAGACGTTTTCGAGCCAAATTCGGTTTCGACTCGAAAAAATTAGCGTAGAAAACAGCGAGCACATTTAAGGCGGAATTTAAGTGATCTTTAGTACGATTTATGGAACCTGATTATTTTTTCGTTGGCAAATTAAATTTGAATAATTTTTAGCGGGTAAATTAAATCGCTATAATAAGGATATTTTATTTATTCAGATAATAATAATTACGAATTCAAAAATGAATTTACATAGAAAAACTAAAGACTTATGTTCCGACGCGAAAATTAGTACTTTAATGCGCAAATAAGCGTCAAATTCAAATTTTTATTAATTGAAACATTGTTTTATTGTCTCGGCTTATATTTATCGGTCTTTTTTACGTACCCGCGTTCGATCAACGAATATCCCATATCCACCAATGTTTGATCCAAATCGATCGGATTAATTCCCAAAACGCGTCTCATCTGGAGATAAAATTCAAACTGCAATTGAAACTATAGTTGAAAAACGATTGAACTATAGTCACTGAGCACCTAAAGTCAATTATTGTCCTTGGACAACTATAGTCAATGGTCAACTATAGTCTGTGGGCAACTATAATCATTGAACTACTGTAATCGTTGGGCAACTACAGTCATTGGACAACTATACCAAATGGTCATATTTAGTCTGTAGGCAACTATTGTCACAGCACAACTATAGCCATTGGTCAACTATAGTTATTGGACAACTATCTTCACTGTAACCTATAGGTAAATGAACAAAAAATAGATACAATACTGAACTACAGACGCAACTATAGACGCAACTATAGTGCGTGGACTTACTCGTTTATTGTCCATTTGTATTTCTTTTCCTATATCTTGAACGATCGGCTTCAACGTTTTGTTGAAAATACTCGCTATTTGAAGCATCGCCTTAGGCGCTTCGGCCGTCGGGAGCTTGTAGCCCTGGGGCTTGAATTCCTTCTCCAGAATGACGGCAATGTCTTTAAACCATACGATTTTAGTGACGAGCAAGTGACGGTTTCCTGAAAGAATCTGTGATTGTCATTAACTATAGTTGCTCAACGACTATAGTTAACTCGTGACTATAGTTGACCAGTGACTATAGTTAGCCATTGACTACAGTTGGCCAATGACAATATAATAGTTGGCCAGTAGTATAGTTGCAGTGACTATAGTGAAGCAGTGACTATAGTTGACCAGTGACTATTATTGCATTACAAACCTGCAGCCTCAGGAATTGTCATTGCTTTCAGATGTGCCGTGGCCACATCCCGAACGTCGACGGACGGGAATATCAGCTTGGGCACCATGGGCATAGCTCGTTCCATCAGTTGCTTGATGACCTACATTTTGCATATGATCTAATTGATATAACCAACTATCGTTCAACTATAGTTACATCACCGCTGCTGCATTCAGAGTTATGGATCAACGGACCGACTACAAATCCGGGATTAACGACGGCTAACTCGAAGGCTTTAGTTTCTGCAAAAAAGATATGTTCTACAGATATTCATTGACTATAGTTGGCCACTGTCTATAATTGTCCAGCGACTGTAGTTGTTAGTGGCCTACAGCTATCCAAAGACTATAGTTGTCCAGTGTCTATAGTTGTTCATGCATACAGTTATCCAAAAAATACTGTTGCGTGCTGCCTACAGTTGTCTAGCGACTATAATTATTGTACTACTATAGCTGTCCGACGACTATAGCTGCCAATTACTATAGCTGTCCAGGACAATAGTTGCCCAGTAACTTTATTCGACCAGCGACTATAGTTGTCCAATGGCTACAGTTTGCCAACGACTACACGTATAGTTGCTCGATGACTATAATCGTCCAGTAGCTATAGTTGCCGCCATTTACCATTTACAAAGTCCCAAGCAGCTTTTTCGGCCAACGCCTTCGACTTTATGTAGGTAGTGATTTTGGCTTTCGGATCAGTCCAATCGTTTTCGTCATAGACGCCTCGTTTGGTCATGTCACCTGCGCATCAAAATATGGTATACTGCGGGACGGCCGAAGGCGCGAGCCGCGGCCGTTACCCATTATAGCCGCGATGCTGCTGGTCAATACGACTCGTTCGACCCTTCCATTTTCGGCGCATGCCCTCAGGACATTCAAGGTACCGTCGACCGCCGGCCTGATGACGTCATTGGGGTCCTTGGGTTCCACGAGAAAGAAGGGCGAGGCCACGTGCATTACGTACTGGCATCCTTCAACCGCTCTAAAACGATAGTCGCCGATGAACTATAGTCGCCAGTGGACTATAGTTGACAATGGACTATAGTTCGATCGTTCGTGGAAAACTATAATCCATCGGCAATTATCGACCGCCGGTCATCTACGGATTCGTCGAAGGTCTGTCGTAGTTCGAGGACGCTACTAGCCGGCGAACTATAGTTGACACTTTCAACTATAGTTTCCAATGGACTATAGTGAAGATTTTTACTTCGCCCACGTTTCGGGTTTCATCAAATCGGCCTCGACCAGTTGCAAACTTTGGTCGTCCATTGCGGCCAATTGTTTTATAGGCCCAACTTTTTTCTCGTCTCTGACATTCCTGACAGTCCCTCGCACTTGATAGTTGTTCTCGAGCAACTGCTTTATGACGTGGCCGGCAATATATCCGCCGGCGCCGGTGACCAGAACCAATGGTCTAGAGGCCATAATAACTTTTTCAAACAAAATACCGAACTGCTTCCGATCAAAGTTTGCTTGCTTAATATGAAAACTTTTATTGCAATATCATCCGAAAACGCGTCAAACTATAGTTGCTAAGTCAACACAGAAATTTTGGCTCGAAAGTTAGACAAATAACTAGCTAACTTGGCAAATCTGGTTAGCTTTAGTTCAACCTTTGTTCTTTTGCTGAGTCGGTTGTATGAAGCGAGTGAGAGCGCAATTCTAGTCTCGGCTAGCGCAATAACGGGCAAAAATGAGAATGCAACATTCACTAGCTTTGCATGCATGAATTAGAGCAGGCACTATATATGGAATGGACTTCGACAGTATAGGGAATGGTCCACGAGAACCTTCGACCTCGATTCAGGGTACCGTATGATCGTGGTACTGTAATTTTTGTTTTTTTAGTTCTGTTTCTAGCCGTCGGCCAGCTGCGACCTCGGTTGATATTTCTTTATCTTTTTCACGTATCCACGTTCGATCAATGAATATCCCGTATCGATCATAGATTTGTTAAAATCGATTAGATCGATGACCAGAGCTTGTCTCATCGAGGAACAAGAGCCATTGGTCTATATATGCAATTACCCTTTTCTGTCCGTTGGTCAATAATAGTACGGTCGATGGTTGCCATTGGTTGAATAATGCCGCTGGTTACCATCGATCTATAGTTGCCATTGTATTAGTAGCCGTTGGTCGATAATACTTTGGGTCTATAGGAGCCTGCAGTTACTACTTATATATAGCTACAATTTCGATAGTAGCCATTGGTCGATAGTACTATGGGCTATAAGCTGCAACTATCGTTGTATCTGAAATCACTATACAAGTTTTGTCCATCATCAAATGTCTCGATATAAATTAGGAAATAAATTCTGAAAAATGATATAAATTGCTTACTTTAGGCAGACTCGCAACGGTTAAAAAGTTACGCAAAGATTCCACATAAATATAAAACATAAAATAGACTGTATTTCCCAACTGTTGTCAATTTCAATTGTTGTAATTAATTTTAGTTCATTACTTTTGTAAAATTTACCAATTACAAATCGCCTATAAAAATTGTTATATATTTACGGTTGGAAATTGTTTCGTCGTGATCGTCAAGTATCGCATTCGCTTCGAGACATTCAGCAGAGTATTTTGTTGAAATTGCCAGCGACACAAAGTGATTTTTGTAACTTTCATACATTTGCTCGTATTTATGTTATTTAAGCAATATTTCGTTCCGCGTCGCGTCAGAAGGAATTCAAACAGTACCTAATTATTGTGTTTTAGGCTTATTTATATTGCCAGAGATGGAACATTGGTGCCATTCACTCCAACTGCAGAAATCGAAGCGCAATGTGTCGATCGTCACCATAACCACTCGATTAACACCATGGCAGTTTGTGACGCGAATTACAGATTTTTGTATGTCTCTGCTCGATGGGGAGGATCCGTAAGCGACGCCCGTGTATTACGGCGTAGTTCGTTAGCTGAGTCATTTGATAATGGATGGCGACCATTTCCACATGCTGTTCTGCTCGGAGATTCAATTTACGCCATAAGCGACTGGATGATTCCAATGGTTAATAATGCTCCAGAAAATCAACGCGCATTATATGAGTACATAATGGACTTATCGTTTTCTTTTACTGTGTCGAACATGTTCTACTTACAATACTGTATATGGTGATGTTTAGGGCGCATGCGAAGACCAGGCGTGTCGTTGAGTCGGATTGCTTCGGATTGCTGAAGAACCGCTTTACCATCCTTCAGTACATATTTCGAATCAGAAATCCACACTACGTATGCAGCATTACTAAAGCTTATCATTAGCATTATTATGCTTTGCACAATTTTTGTTTGAATTTGAATGGTCTTGAAGATCTTGCTGAATTTATGCCTCCCGAGAATAATGCTGCCGTTATTTTCGAAGATGTCGCTCTTCCTGTTGCTAACAATGTACCTGCTGTGCTACATCCGTGGGTGCAGTTTATGTTGAATGCTTATGAACAGGACCGTGACTGATTCAACAGTTGATACTGTATTACAGTATGTTGCATTTCATTATTAAATTTCCGTCTTCTAACTACCGTATCAACAATTCAACTTTATTCAACTTTGCATAGCCAGCATGTTTAATTTACAGTTGAAATAATCGAACCAGCCCTACTGAATAACCGCTGACGGACATTTGTTGCTGTGGCTCGTTCTCTCGTGCACGTCGCAGCTGCAACTCGCAAAGCTCCGCTTTGGCTTGTTCCTGTCGAAGCTTCGCACGCTCTATCTCAATTTTAAGATCTATTAAAATCATTTTCCTTTCTTCTACGAGATCTTCAAATCGTCGTTTGCGCGAACAGACACATAAGATACAGCACAACATGTACAAGCAATATGTTGTGCATGTAGTTTTCTACAAAGGACATACATGGACCTCGCTGCCTTCTAGTACTATTATGCCACGTGAGCCATTAGCATCCACGAATGAGCTGTAGAGCAGGATTGGACGCCTCGTCAACTGAACGTTGCCTGTTGTTACGATACTCGTATTCCTCAGTTGCACCTCCGCGCAACTCGCTGACATTGTGTTCTAACTCTTCTAAATTGGCCAACGCAGTGGAACCCAATTCCTCTGAATAGTCCTCGTCATTTCCAGGAGGATTTGATTCCGTAACATTAAAACCGTCCATAGTTTCGCGACCAACGATGTCAAAGACGATCAAATTGATCTACAATGACGTCATTACAGTGTTTCAGTAACTACTACAACACAGAAACTACAACGCTACAACCTCGGAATATGGCGTTGGCTCAACTCCAGTGCGAGCATTCGCATCTTTCTTCATTATCGATGTACGTCCGAGCTGTTGCCAGTCATGGTCGCGAACCTTTTGCCACGATTTTGTCGCAAATCTGGCATATCCACGAGCCACCATTTCCTTTCTGACGGTTTCCCACCCCAACTCTTTCTCTTTCGCAGCATTTGGTTTCGACAGAGCGTCAAATGATCCAAACAAGACAACTTTCCGAATTTGGATTGCCTTTGCGAAAGCTAAGTTTGGCCACATATACTGTACATCTTTTCATGGTCCCATTCTTGACATTTTGACAGCGACTGAGGAGGGAGATTTTTTTGCCTTCTTTTATTGTGTTACGACACCAAGAAATTTTACTATTCGTGCTTTGCTCGTCTGTTATTTTATTTGTTTGAATGAGCGACTCGTTGCACTGGCCGATTTCTGTCTTAACATCAAAAACCCACTGCTCTCGAGCGTTGGGAAAATTCCGCTCGGATTGTGCAAACGAGTTGTGTGATTAAAAATTTGTTTCTCATTTATGAGACCAGAATTTGTAGAATATGGGTTGGGTTTGGGAAGTTGGGATTGGGAAACCAATTCCCAATCCCAATGCACAATTTTGCTCTTTTCGCTTTATGAAACCGAGAGTTGTAGATTTGTGGAAAATACCCAATTCTACAATTTTCCAAACCACAATCCCAATTCCAGGGCCTTAGCCTAAGGCCCCAGGGGCCCATTTCATAAACGATTGGGAATTGGGATTGTGTAACGTCCTTCGTTTCGATTTGTGACATTTAGAATCAAAGGTGTCGATATGTGATCGCATTCTTGATTGACACCAATTGAGTTTTCCATTTACGGAGACATGACATTTAGTAAATGTCCCGTCACGACCAATCAATTCTTAGCTGTATACTGTGCTTAAATTATGTTTGCTATACTGTAGGTGTACTCTTGGTATTTTACGTTCGTTACAAACAACAGTAAAAATGCTTCGAAAAATACAGACATAAATTTTCGAAACAAAATGGAACCGATTTCTAAATCTGATCTCTGGAAAGTTTATGTGGACTGTTCAAGCAGAATTCGCTTATCTCAAGATTAATCAATTTAGATGAGCACACATTCGCCCTAGTTGCAGAGGCCTACAAATTATACAGCAGATCTCGTAAGGACATTGATGCAATGGTGTACATTGATAAGAAAGAAAGGTAAAAGAAAGAAAAGTAAACATATTATCACAGTCTCATTGGACAGTTTAACTGGCGCCAGTGACTTTTTTCTCATAACGAAACACGAAATCTTTACAGTTATCCATCCTGCTGCGCTACTTCAAATATACAGATTCACTGGTAAACGACATGAATTTCGTTTTTGATTATGGAATTTGTGCGGAGACTGTCAACATCATCCAGCTTCTACTTGTCCAGCTAAAGAATCATCCGGGGGGGGGGAAGCGACACGTTTGTAATATCTGCAGTCGACGACGATTTTGCATTTTCATGATCGCAGGATTGGTCGTTCTCATTATTGCAGCTGTATCGACTGGTTTTATTTAATGTAGCAAGTCAATTAATATCATTAATTAATCGCTACAAAAAGAGATTTTTTATTTTTCATGAAATGTTCCATATTGTAAATGTAATACTAAACAGATGAGAGTTTGCATTTTTCGAATTAATGTTTATGATATCCCAGCAAGTATGGAAATTGTATCAATAAACTGCTTATTTGCTATCAGAGACGTCTGTAAGAAGAAGAAGAAGAAGCTAAGAAGTTTATTGTCAACTACTATGCACATTTTTGTCTAGAATCTCTTCTGGATTCATTGGACTCCTCGCGTTGGTTTTGTTCTTTGCTTGACCGGGAGATAGCAAATCTATGATTTTTACGAGTCTGGCGAAGTGCCTTTTGCTGATAATAAGTACCTAGAAATTTAACTTTAGGCTGTGTAAAGGGCTTCACCCCTACACGTACAGATATCATCTCAATAGACTGCTCATTTTCTAACTCGGGCTCCTGCACACCGCTCGTTAGACGGAAATAACGCCTACATTTAAGGCCGCCTTACAAGGTGACCGCGGACGCGAGGACGATGGTCGATACTGGCGCTCACGGACGGATGTCCTGAAATACCCAAGCAACCGCAAACCGCCCACCCAGGTTCGGGATCGACGCGCAGAGCACACAGGTTGGCTAAAAACGGCTTACAAAAATTGCCATTTATAAGTCATTTTGGCAAGCATCTAATTTCACCTGCAATCATTTTCGTCATTTTAAAATTTTATGTCTCTGGAAGTGAAAATCAAAGATGTTTTGTATGTGGAAAGCAAGAACGCCTCTAAAGAAACTGAAAAGCGTAAACTTAGCTATGGTCATTGTTGCTCGATCCCATCATGACATTAATGCTATGGCATATCGAGATAAATACATCATCGCGATGTTGCTCGACAATCTATCCATTGAAGATCAAGATCATGAAGCACGAATCTTGCACTTGCTCACAACTAGGTTGATGCTATAATGATTATGATGATCATGACAATGTATCATGAAAAATATGAGCTATTTGGACTCTGTTGCGGAACACAACATTTTCTCTAAATTGCAGAAACCATTTTTTAGACAAGCGGAGTGTCTCGATCGTCATTAGATCGAACAAACTGTACACCAAATAGATAGATAAAACTTAGATAAACGTCCGATTACAAGTTAAGCATCGAAAACGACTTCTCGTTAAAATTATTAAACGCGAATTTCTACATTTTCTCGACTATCCTCACCATTCTTCTTCGGCCACATGACCCGATTGTATCGCGAAAGATAGAACGAAATGGAATCTATTTCAGATTATAGCATCAACCTTCGTTACCGCCGGCGAATTGTTTGCGCAATCTTCTTTGACAATTTTGATCATTGGCGGAAGGACGTTCTGGAATGTTGTATACTCGTATATTGTCGTGCTAAAATGTCAGGATGTCCATTTTTGAATTGTACTTTTTTGTTTTTTCGCCGTTTTTCCATGCATTCGCAAATTGCTTGTATTTTAATTTTGTTTTGGTTTTCCTCATCAAATAGTAATTTGTAATTTAGTAAAGTCCTTGAAAAACTAGATGTAAATCAATGTGCACCTACTGTTTTCATGTTAAACGTTCTCGAGTCAAAGTCGCTATTAGAACATGATTCTATGCCCGGCGCCATTAATTTTAAAAAAATTAGTCGAAAAATCTCTGATGGAAGTTTTTTAAAAGTAGCTATTGTGATTCAGCCGTTTTTAGCTGAACAGGATTCGATCGAATGTGAATTTTTCAGTTATATATATTCAGAAATTTGTGCAAAACGAGAACAGACTATAGTTAGAAAAGTGTAGTTTTCCTTCATTGTCGAAAAAAATTCGATTTAAAAAAACAAAATTCGGGATCGAAATTTGCAACGGCTAGTGAGAGAAAGGAAATTTCGTATTCACATTTTCGACTTCACGAGAAAAAATGGATCTCTGGACCCAAAGGTAAAACCGAGATGGATCCGATTACAGCTCAAATCTGCGCAAACGCTATCAGCTATTACCCCCTTAGGAGCGCTTATCTGAACACAGTCTTTGGTGAGCTTTCGCTTTTCCTATCATAGCACCATGTAGTTATTATTGGACGAAAATTTTGAACTAAATTTGTTCAATGTCTAATTTGTTTGATTTTTATCATTATTCACGCATTTGGTTAGTTCATATTTGTCAATCTGTACGATGGTTTTTTTGGAATTGAAAGTGTAGTCGATTCTTCCAAATCGTGGAAAAAATAGTTTCGCGTCAAAAATCAACTTTCACTGAACTTTATCTGGTCATCCATCAATATCTGAATACGGATTGTACTTTTTAACTTGGCGATTGATTACTGTACTTTTACATAAGCCACAGATGTGAAAGAACTCTAATGACGCGTGTTTTTGCTAGCTAAAGTACAGTAAGTCAGAGTTCCTAAAGTTAGTAGCATGAGATTAGCTCCTAAAAGTATAGACTGCCGAAAGAAAATAAAAATAGCAGGCGCAGTCTTCAGACTTTGGTAGTTTCGAATCGGATCGCAGATGTAGATAAGTTTTTCTCAGTTCGTATTGCGTTATAACTTTTTTTAGTTTCTACTGGCAACGGTAACCGACGATTATATTTTGCGTGTCTATAAATTCACGAACTTGTAGAACTGTCTGAAAAGCGGTAGTTGTCAGCAGTTACGATTCGAAATAAAAAAACCAACCGACAAATTTTTTTTATGAAGGAATATTTCTAAAATTAATGTGCAGCGTGTTCGAATTTTATTCGTTCTAGTCTCCGCGGGTGTCTGGTGACCGCGTATTTTTGCTTTGAAAATTTCAATTTTATTAAAGTCATTTCGGAACTGCGGCTGCGATAAAAGTACAGTCTACGATCTGTATTCGGATATTGATTTACAGGTGGACGCCATCCTGCACGCTTGGAAATCAATATCTGAATATGGATTATATAAATTATTGCGTTTTTATTGCGAAAGGAGTTTTAGCGGGAAAATCAGGGCGCAACGCAATTTTATCAAAATTGATCCTCGAGATCCCAACGACCCTCACGATCCGAATAGCCCGTTCGACGCTGCGCACGAATGCCAAGGTCCGCAGGACTGCGTTAAATATTACGAAAACTTTAGCTCGACCTATAACGAGATGTCCGAAAGCGAAGGCTATACCGGACCAGCGTTGCTCGTCGATGTCTGTGTACAGCATTTGGGACCGATGTTTCGAAATAAGACGTCGATCAATATATTGGAAATCGCCCTGGGCACCGGAATCGTAGGTCGACTGTTAATGAACGCCGTTCGAGACGATTCGGCAACGGCGAGGCGAAAAAAAATCAACTTGGACGGTGTCGACGGTTCGGCAAATAAGTTGCGAGTGACTCGGAATCTTACCGTCGGCTTACAGAAATTTGTGCGAGGAACTGTTGCTACCGAATGAGCCAGCCCGGACTGTCGAATCGGACTCGTACGACTCGGGCGTGTTCGCTCCGGGGCATATGCCGGTCGGGAATGTTCGGCATTTCATCGAACCCGCTAAGGTTATAGTCATTTCGCGAGTACGGTCGGAATAAAAGTACAGTAATCCTAAAATTAGCACTTACAATCCGCGTTCAGATACACGCGGTATCATCCTGAGCGCGTAAAAATCAATATCTGAATATGGATCGGGGGATTACCGTCTTTTATCGTAACTTCAGTTGCGAAAGCTCGCGGGAAGATCCGTACAAAAAATTTTTGCGTTTCAGAAAAATGGCGTGTTAATCGTATTCGGAGCGCGCGAAACGTGGTTGCCAAAGGTGAATTTGGACAAAAATTTGAACGAAGCCGAGAAAGCCGGAAAATGGCGTTTGATCGAAAGATTATCGAAACCCGGCTACCGACGACACGTGCCGGGAATTTTTTTTACGTACGAGCTAAGTTCTGTTCATTTAATTTTGGAATAATTTGTTTCGATAGTTGTTTTTTTTTTACTGTTCTGGTGTACGAAGAAAATAATACGTTTATCAATAAATTCATCAAACGAATTCCGATTCGGATTCGAAAAATAAGGTTTAATTATCTCGCGGAAATGAATATGTATTTTCTCACTGATTGACTGGTCCCACTTACAAGCCTCACCTGAAACTCGCGCGCCTTACAACCTTGCTCATCAGATTCAGGTAGGCGGCAAACCATTGTCGACATCATGCGGCACGCTTAACAATCAATATCTGAATGCGGATCGCAAATATTTTCACGATAGGATTGCTCTAGCGAAACGACGTAGACTCGATGAAGCCTGCACCAATTATCAAAATGAAAACAATTTTTATTTCGAATCATACAACAATTTCTCTGGATCCAACGCTCGGCCGTTCGGGTTCGATATCAACTAAAATAGCGGCTCAATTTTCTTTCCAGCTTCCAATGTTTCGGGGGATGAAAGTTAATTAACGGCTTAAACGAATGCCCAAGTTGCAAATACATCAATCGAAATATTCTTACCCTATGATGGTTTCGACATTATTGTTCGAATCCCAATTGCACTTTTTTGCCCGTCTCCTTTATCCATTTTGAAAACTGAAATGAAGCTTTAAAGCTGAGAGAAGAAGAAGAAGAAGCCATCATCTTGTTATTCGAGAGCTCGCGAGTGTAGAAGCAGTCTTCGGTCTATTCGATTCGGAACTAAAACAGGATTCATTACAAAAATGGTAAGATTCAGTTCATTCGCTTGTTATAAATGTTCGGTCATTCGGTAGTTGACCAGTCAACCGATGAAAATTCAGTCTTCGACAATACTGTTCGGTCATCAACTGGTGACAGTCATCATCTTAATATCTTGTAAACTAAATAAGATAAAATCCGGAACTAGTTTACTCTTCATTTTTGAAATTTAGCTAACCTATCTAGCACGCTTCGTCACAGAAAATCTTTTCATGTTTTTTCCTCTCATTATAAATTAATAAGCTAATCGCGCCGATGAATTAATTGCTGACAGATTCGTAAGAAGCTCTATTGGTGTAGAAAAAAGAGCTGTTGGAAAATTAATGAAAACGAAAATGGCCTCCGGAAAAAACAAATCCAAACAGTCCATGAATCGGTGTGAATTTCATTCGAGTCCGACCAGTCAATCGCGAGCAGATGTTTTCCGATCGAACCATGAACATTCGGCGCCCTTTGTGAGTGATGCATATATATAATATTTCCATTGTGAGTAATGTTTGCCAAAGTTTTAATGGTTGATACTTGTCGAGATGTAAAATGGCTCATGGACCGTCATATATCATTCTCGCGGTAATCCGATACGGAAACCGGCCCGTTCATCGGTATACGAGTTCATCCGATTCTTAAAACCGTTATAAAACGCTCGTCGGCATTGATTAACGACGTAAATGGCGAAGGTTTTCATTTCCCATTCCCCGAATGAGACGTATACGCGTAGTAAACGCTCGACTGACCCACCTCGTAAAGAAATTGTCGAATAATCAAAGAACCATTCCCTCGCTCCTCGGAATTCGCTTAGCGAGCAACTCGGAGCATACGTTCGGTTCCATTTATGAACCGATTCGGGAGATGGCCCCGACCGCCCTCGGCCGTCGACCCTCAATCTTAATTCATTCAACAACGACGGTCGACCGTTAGACCACCGTCGGCGCCGTCAGATCCATTTCGACGAGTTCTGGCTGCCGACCAACTCGGCGAGCGAGTTTAATGGAAGAGAAATTTCCTCATTTCGTTATCGAGACTTTTTTAAACGCTTCTACATGGAGGAAAATTGCCACTCATCCCGCCCTCGTATAACTCGTAATGGACACGTAGAAATCCCAGAGCAATCGCCGAATCGAAGCCCGTGAGCGCACGGCAAAATTGCTCGTTACATCGCAAAAATTAGTTTTCTTCCATCAGTCTCCGTCTCCAGCCCTTCAACCCCCCTCCCCCTCTCCGAAAAATGCGACCAAAAATTCAATCCGACAGTGTCGGAGTCGGAGTCGTCGACGACCTTAAAATGGACAATTTAAATTCGACAGTTGTCGTCGCATGTACGACTTCGATGGAACGTGACAACGACAATAGACCGGCCGTCGACGCCACGTGCGGAGCCGGCGCCGCGAACAGTCTAACCAATCGGAAGCCTTATTACGGTCTGACAAAATTATTGGTAAAAATTTATTATTTATTCGTGCAGAAAATCTTTGCAGTAATCCTAAACGAACCGGTCTTAGAAGGAGCGGCTAAGGAAGGTCAACTGAAATGGGAAATGGTCACCGTAGGTCGCTAGGTCACTCGGCCACTAGGGCACTCTGTCTGTAGAGGTCGCGAGGCCGAAAGATCTTAATATCAGATGGCCACATCAGACTATTGCTAGCCCTTTGCTCGTTAGTTCATTTGTGTCAGTCATTCGAAGGTCACTCACTATTGATCGGTAGTCATCGAACTATTAGTTTGAAATTACGGAGTCTGGTACTGCGGAGCACTAATTACGCGGTCAATTAACTTTCGAATGAAAATCTCGACAAAAATTTTTACCGCTGTCGTTCGTAATCGGGCTTAAAATTAATCTTCGTCCAGAAAAAAGGCGAGACTGGGATGAATTTAATTAAACGCCTTTTGTTTAAAAAGTTCGACTTGCTCAAAAAAATGTTAATTAAAAACAATTCTGGAAAAATGATGTTTCGAAAGTTTCAAGCCAAAATCAATAAATCGATTAATATTTCTGACTTTTTCCACTTAATTTCATTCTCAATCTTCCACCGAAACTGATCAATTTCAGTCAAAATTCGTTTGCGAAGACATTTCTTAAAACGATAAAACTCGTAAAATTGAGGTTTCTATTTTTGAAATGTGAAGGATTTCGGCTTGAATCCATTATTGGTTCGTAGACAAACATCTTAGGTGCATTATTTGACTCGGAAATGAGCTACAGAGAGCACACTTTAAAAACCGGCTTATCATGGAAAATGTTTTTTCCAAGAACATTAGTTTCACTCGCTCGAACGCTAATCGTCCTCTTTTTCGAATGGTGAGCGATAATTCTAAGTCGCCAGCTTCGAAAAGATAATCCTCATCCAAAGAGATTCATGAGAAAATGCATTTTTCTAAAAACGCTTCTTCATTCTACGAGATTGTTTTATCGTCGGTGAGGTTGGTCTGAGAACAAAACGAAGGAAAAATGGCCGCCGCTAAGTTTTCTATGCAACATGCTGAAACATTTCGATTCCGAAGCGATTCCACCGAAGTTCCGACTGATGAGGCTCTTAGCCAAAGAGAAGTTAGTCGTTTCTTCAATTGCCATTCAGATATCTGCATATGCAGGAGTTGCAGAATCTGGAATCCTCTGCAGGAGTTGCAGAGTCTATAGTAATCCTGTTCATGTTTTTTAGGTCATGAAAGTAGCGTTGCCTCATGTCGGATTATTAATTATCATGGTAATTTACATCGTTTTTGGTGCTTGGGTATTCAAACGATTGGAACAGGACGAACTACGGCTGTCGGTTATTGCGGCGAATAATAGTCTGACGTTAGAAAAACACCAATTCTTGAATAAAATTCAAAACATTATTGTGCGTAAAAATGGCACCGACGAAGATGCCACGATGGCCATACAAAAATTTGTACAAAATTTACACGAGATCTTTCGAAGCGATGGTGGACGTTATGTGGATAGATTGTGGGTTATTGGTGGTGACCCGTGGACTTTCGACAAATCATTATTTTTCGGTGCGACCACGCTGACATCTATTGGTAAGTGATGAACCAATGGGGAGAAAGGGGGAAGGATTATAATGTCAGAGTTGTTCAACCTTGCTTAAACATGTTCAAACTTGTTGTTTAAAACTTGTTCAGACGTTGTTCAAACTTGTTCATACTGGTTCAACTTTCTCAAACATGTTCAACCTTGTTCAAACTTATTCATTTTTTTCCAAACTTGTTAATACTTCCTCAAGCCTGTTCAAACTTGTTCAACCTTCCTCAACATGTTCAAATGTGCTAAAACGTGTTAAAACTTGTTAAACTTGATCAAACTTTGTTCAAACTGGTTCAACCTTCTTCAAACATGTTCAAACGTGTTCAAACTTGTTTAAACTTGTTTAAAATTATTCAGACTTGTTCAACCTTCCTCAACATGTTCAAACGTGTTCAAATTTGTTAAAACTTGTTTAAACTTCTTTAAAATTGTTCAGAGTTATTCATTCTTTTTCAAACTTTTTAAAACTTGTTTAAAATTGTTCAACTTGTTCAACCTTCCTCAACATGTTCAAACGTGTTCAAACTTGTTCAAACTTGTTTAAACCTTGTTCAAACTTATTCATTCTTTTTCAAACATATTAAAACTTGGTCAAACTTGTTTAAACTTTTTCATAGTTGTTTCCACCTGTTCAATCTAATTTTAGGTTATGGCACTCAAGCGCCGACCACTTGGTACGGTCGGCTATTTTGCATAATCTTCACGATGATTGGACTACCGTTGGCCGTCATTTTGGTTGCGGACCTCGCTAAATTTATCTCTCGATTCATCGTTAGCTGTTACACGCAGTGGTTGATGCAAAAACACCGACTCGTGAAATTCTTCTGCTTTTGGTGTGCTAAACCCGTTTGCAAAGAGGGTTGCGACAATTCGAGTGGAGTAGACAAAGACGATGAAGAAGAACAAGTCGCCGAGTTCCTGTGGACGAATTTGGAAAATGCTAAATTCGTCGAAGTGCCGGCGATTTTGATGTTCCTGTTGATTTTAATATACGTGGCCATCGGCGCATTAATTTTCATACCCATCGAAAACTGGACGTTCGCTGAAGGTTTCTATTTTTCCATTATTAGCATATTGGCTATTGGATTTGGTGATTTTACGCCGAAGAACGAAGCTTTCATTTACGTGTCTTTATTCTACGTACTTTTCGGACTACTGTTGACTACGACGTGTATCGACGTAGTTGGCATACAGTACATTAACAAGATTCATAACTTCGGTCGACGGCTGCAGAGGACCGATCCGTTGATATGGCTTAAGGCGGTTCAGGAGCGGCGACTGAGGCGAATGAAGCGGACAGCCATGATGGCTTTGTTTAACACGTTAACAGCCGTAAATCGAATGAAACTCGGTAACTTATCGAAAGGTTATATTAAAAAGCTGGACACACTATTCTAGGAATTTTGTACTTGTAGATCAGTCGGTCAGTGCCTTTGACCAATCGACTGCAGCAAATTCTGTCGAAGCTAATCTTGCCTTATTAAATGATTTAAAACAGTCGAAAGGTATGTAAAGACTGACAGTCATCATATTTTAAACAATGGTTCATATCATATGGATCCAAAGCTACCGACCCAAGGATGTACTAAGACACAGACACGCACGCATATACACAAGCATTGGTGCACACACACACACACCCACACACCCAGTGCAGTATCATTTGCGCCCATTAATTTTAGACTTCATCCTGTTTTTTCAGATCCACCATCAGAACCGTGTAACTTCAGGGCGGAGTCAGTGTCTGTGTTTTCCTGTTTTCTCCGATGGGAACCACCACTTAACGGTTCCACAGAAGATCTTCATTATCTTCTCAACTACCGTTTAAGGTAAAGATGCTTAAGACTTTCTTCATCGTATCGCCCCTTACTGTACCAACCAGCTTACTCGAAAAAAAATGATGAGCTTAACAAGATTTGGCGTGATGAGTTTTGAAATTAGCGTGGTATTTGGTTCGGTTTTCCCTTTTGTTATTTTTTTGCATGTAGCCCTCTTAGCTCAAGCATCATGGTCGAGTCGGAACAGTTCGAATGGTCGAATCGAGGTTCACGACGAATAAAAGAAAAGGCTCTGAAAATAAATTTAATCAGGTTTGATATTGTAGTGTTGGCAGTGTTTTCGTGCTTACGAATGGTTTCAGTTTCCTGTTTTTGCATATAGTTTTTTTCTTCATAAAAGTTCGAGTGACCTACTTCTTCAAAGGGGCGATTATGTAATTGACATAGTTGGCTAATAAATGTGCAATACGTTCGTCGGCACCGACCTTTTTCGCTCTTCGCTGATAGAACCGCTTTTTCCCTCTGGCTATCGCTTCGTCGCCATTTATCGCACATACATACCAAGCATATCACCGGTTTCGATATTGAATTGTTCAGTGGAAAATGATGAACTATTGTTTTTTAGGCACGCTCCCAGGAAGGCCGCTCTAACCGTAGTTGAACCTGTCACCGATTGCTTCTTCGAAGTGACCAGTCTTCGGTCGTTTTCTCTTTACCATTTCACATTAATTGCTGTCAATAAGTATGGTCGAAGTGGTCCAGTATATACTCAAGAGTACACAGGTAACAATAATGAGGACATCAATTAAAGACAGGGATGAATCAGCTGTCTATGGGGGTTGAATTAACAACTGTAGACAGCGTTGAGTTATGAATTGTAGATGATGGTGAACCATGAACTATGGACTGTGATGAATCATCAACTGTAAAGGGTGACAAATCATAAAGTGTAAACATTGATGAACCATCAGCTGTTGATACAGACGAATCATTAGCTGCAGACAGAGATGACTCATGAACGGTTGACAAGGATGAATCATCAGATGTAAACATTGATGAATCATCAGATGTAAACATTGATGAATCATCAGATGTAAACATTGATGAATCATCATGTGTCGACAGTGATGAATCATCGCCATGATAAGCGATCGTTCATCACCATAGAGTAATGAATTATCAAATGCTTCATCATCAATAAGCATCGATAACTCATCAGCTATTCATGAAATATATCCTCACCTGTAGACACGACCTTCTATTGGATTGTCTTTTTAGAACCTAGCTCTGTGCCTTTGAACCTCAGGGCTGATCAGATAACCGATACTTCCGTTACTGTATGTTGGGATTCGCCAGTAAAAAACAAAGATTCCGAAAGGGTATTGTTGCCTTAGCTCCCAACTTTTTAAATATTCCGAGCCAATGTTCTTCCTTCAGCAATACATCGTCCACTATACGTCTAATTTCGATCGACCAGTGGACGAATGGGGCAGGAGCGAAGTTGGAGCAACCAAAATTTGCACAGCCACTCAACTCGACCCGAATACCCGATACGCTTTCACAGTATCAGCGAATCACAATGGAAAACTAGCCATATTTTCGAGATCCTTACAAGTGTTAACGAAGACCGCTTCGTCTTTGAAAAAGATCTCCGTGGTATACGATGGTCAAACTGGTCGAGTCAACAGCAACACTGTGGTCGCTTTCGAGGAGGAGTGTTGAGCAACTGCATTAATTTGACAAACAAAATGTTTGCTTGTGTGTCCGATGCGATTGTTAAACTGTTTGTATGAAAGCTTTCATTCCATTGTACATTGTAAAAGTTGTAATGAAGAAGAAATTTTTATTCGCTTTATAACAGTAAAACTTGCTAAAAATAATGCAAGTGCTGATCGCTAATTTGTTTCACGTTGAACTACAATGCTAGTACGGAGTCAGGTAATCGACTAGTCGCTCATCAGATGATGGGCATACATTGGCAAATATGTCGATTTGATACATACATTGGTATTGCGCCATCCATTGTATGCTAGAATCGCTCGGTAGTGGATTGTACACTAAATGTAAATTGTTACTCCTACTCGACAACAACCATTTCGAAAAATTTGGATCTATGAACGATATCTTATTCAGGCTAGCATCTAACACTACCAGATTGGTCAAACTGAAATCCGTAGGCGTCAGGGTCGTTAACTGATTATAGCCGATATGTAATTCGGTCAGGCGGTTTCGCCATAGTCAGTGGAGGGGGTGTTAGCTCAGCGCTTTGAAGCATAACTGGGCGTTGGTCAGTCCCGCCAAATTATACAACGCGTTGACTGGTACCGCGTCAAACGACCCTTCAATAGACACGAGCGCGATGGTTCCGTTGAATTGTTCGAAAGGTGGGAAGCTGTCCAGAAAAGAGCTAATACGCGTTTAACGAACCATTTTTCAACGTGCAGTTGCAATTGTCGTTATACGAGCAAACTGGCGAAATGCTCTTTTTTTTTATTTCGTAGCTATATGTGTGACAGGCCGAGGACGTAGACAGAGCGAGACGTTAGAGAAAAGATGATGAAATTGTCAAAAAGCGCGATGTGTGTAAAGTTTCTTTCGCATTGATAAGAGAAAATTTTGCATGATGAAGTGGGATTTGGGGTATGAGTCAGTTGATAGAGTTTATAACGCAAATTTTAATAAAGAAGAATTGAATTCAATTTAGTTGAAATATATAATTAGTTCATTAAAATGCGGGAAAACGAATTGAATCGCATGGATTTGGCAAAACCTTCATCCAGTACAGGGATCAACATAATATAGAAGATAAAACATTTTGGAACTTTTTCTATAATGATGCTTTGAATCTAAAAAAAGCCAATGAAGCACAACTGAATCAAAGTTCTGTTACATTCGTTGGATTGCACAGCACTGTGTTTCATTGTGTTATTTTGTGATGTGTTGCATTGTGATGTGGCGTGTTGCATGTGTTGTCTTGTATTGCATTACGTTGCATTACTTTGCGACGGATTGCATTTCTTTATGGTGTGTTGTGTTGCATTGCCTTTTTGCATTTTCTTTGCATTTCTTTGCATTGCATTGTGTTGCTTTGCGTTGCGTTGTGTTGCCGTTTGATACATTGCATTATGTTGCACTTGCAGCATTGTGTTGCATTGCAACAGATTGCATTTTTTTGCATTCTTTTCGATCTAAAGATTCACTCTTTTAAAACTAATCCCTTGCATTTGTACATTGACAATTTGAGGTTTTTCAATCCTACAGAACTGGAAAGTAGCTTAAAATATTTTAAAAATTTGAATTATTTGGGCATCTTCGATGTACCAGAACTTATCATCAGGGTTTCAAGCTATGTTGAGAAATTCGAAAGTCTGTCCGAAGTCGATCTGGTCGGAAACGGGATAACCAACCTGAATGCCTCCGATTTTCATTTGGGCACCGTCCATTATATACTCGCCACCAGCGAGGTATCCACGGTAGATTCCAATTTTCAGTTCTGGCTGCAGGCGAAGTCCGGCAACGTGTTGGCATTACCTCACAATTCCCTTCCATGCGATTCTACAGTACAATGGATGAATCCGTACGTTTGCAAAGGTCAGATAGTTGTATCTAACGTTTTCTGCTCGAATTCAAATCCGCTGTGGTTTAAGGATTGCATCAGTTGCAATTCATCGGCCGATAAGAATTTAGTCTTCACTTCGTTGATTACTTTCGCTTGTTTTATTGTTGTTTTGCTCAGTTTTCACAAATAACTCTTACTCATGATAATGTCAATAATTAATTAATTAACTTTATAAATTATTGGTACTTTATGAATTTGGGCGGGTTACGAATGTTGAAAATCTATCTAGATGGATTAGAATTATACTTCTACGATCCGACAAACACAGCGACTAGCACGATCTTCAGAACATTAAGTACTTCAGAGTCCGTAATACTGTCCCAGATGAAATACCATTCTACATTCATCCATAGAAGTTCATCCGAATGAAAACAAGTTAACCCGACTGCTAGCTGATACCTAATCAAGCCTCACATTTGCCAGGTTCAGTGTTTATTAGAGGGTTACAATTAATCAGCTCGACAAACATGATGAACTTCTTTCTGTAATGCTGCTTAAAAACCTAAAAAAAAAAATTAAAAATTAAATTCTGTTCCATTCCGTGCATTACATTGCGTTGTGTTGTGTTGCATTTACATCTGTTTCCTGTCGGGTTCCATTCTGCATACTGTTAAATTCAATTCCATTCTGAATGGTTTTCATCCATTTTTTTACAGAAATCATACCGGTATTGCTGTGTGTACTAGTTATTCTTACATTCTCAAGAACTGCTCGTACATGTGCATGAAAAATGAGCACCAGGCGCACTGTCCATTAAATGTAAGTCTAAATTCAAGTCCCATTTCGATCTGCCATCGATGTTCTGATATTTCAGCATATTTATCGCATTACAAAATGTCTTCTGTTCCAGTTCCGTCAAAACGCGATAATCCTTCCTGACACTTTTTTCCCTTTTTCTACTTGGAAATCCGAGAGGCTGTCTAGATGTTCCAATTGTTTGTAACTAAATGGCTCAGGTATATCGCTCGGTGGTTGACATATATTCATATTGAACACTTGTTTGCAACTGCTTATTAAGTGATCATCAATGATGGGGTCTTTGAAGCAAGATGTCGTAACTTGGCCAGTAAAGTTTCGGCACTTCCTCGAACAGGCTTCCGCTGTGTGGCCTGAGCATGTTTGATTTAATTCATCATTGATTTGGAGAGCCAAGTAAATCTATATTGAATTCCGCACAGTTCTAACGAACTTTCGACGTTCTTGAAAATGCTGAAGTAGGGGTTGTTGTACCCTATCGGACTCGTTAAAGGTTTTTCGTCAAAGTCGGACATGTGAAAGTAAGGAGTTTTGAGATTTTTCGCCAAAGTCTCGACAATATTTCGGCATGTATGTAGCATTTTCAATGCGATAAAAGAACTAATGGGAAAACATAAAAGGAACTCATCGACAGCTTAGATTTTTAGTTGTTTGAAAAGCTATGCGTTACAAGAAAAGCTGAAAGTGGTGAGAATACAAAATTAACTTTTGGCTAATCAACTCACAACAAAACTTGTGAATGTAATTAATGATGGATGGAGGTTTGACTGTGCATATATGTGTTCAGCAGCTGACGACCTTCATTTCAAGGATCAACCTTCGAGAACCGATTGTCTTCGAGAAAACTTTTGCACAATGCTTCATTGTTCTTTAATACCAAAAACATCAGCGCTGAATACCGTGTAACAGTGTGTTAACAGATGTTGATAAATTTGCTGGTTCACAAAGAAACGTCTTAAAGGTCTGACAGTATTCTTCAGTTGGTAGCAACCCTTTCTTTCATTCTTCAGTGGGTGTTTTTCGAGTGCTTCCATTACTTGACATATTCTATTTAACTGGACATCAGCGAAGTATTTCAGTATGTAGGTTGCATTTTCGATAGCAATGAAAGACGCTTAGGGGAAAACGTAAAATAAACTGCATTGTGAGCAAAAGGTTCATTTTGAAGCTATGCAGTTCGAGAAACTGCTCACTGGTGCAAATTGCCACGTTTGAATGCATGCTAAATTTACTTTATTTAAATGATTGCGGCATTAAAAATATTAAATGGCTTAATTTGTAAACATTTTTACTGTTTTACAGTGAAAAAAATCCAGTTAAAAGTTAGTTATCAATGCTGCAGTGGTTTGCGGTCTGTTTGCGCGATTAACTTTTGATGAATCAAGTAATGACGAAACTTTTGAATGAAACTTTAACGGCAGCTGGCTCATGTGTTCAATCGGTCGCACAGGCGTCTTTGCTTGTTAGATATGAAGACAAGTGTTCGAAAGATGCTTGTTACATGTACAACCAACCTTCCATAACCCGTTGATGCTGAACACTACTAAACAGCATATTAACTGATAGATAAATTTGCTGGATAAAGTTGAAACAGCTTTTCATCACCATCGACAGTTGTTGTTGGTAATTAGTGTTAATGAGACACGTAGATGATGCTTGTTCAAGCTAAAGCTACGACTGACTCATGTTACTAATTCGTGTTAATTAGACATTTGTTCAAAATTTGCTTGTTACATGTACAGGGTGTGACATAACGATCTGCTCCCCCAGGAAAAATACTTCCCAAATAGCTAGACCATTTTTGAATATACCATCTTGTAGAGAATTCAATTCTGCGTTGAATGGTGTGTTTTGTATCAACAGGTTTCAAGCGGTTCATGTTTTATTGCAGAAGAACCAAGAGCTGAAGAAGAAGAACCAAAAAATGACCTACATCAGTTGTTTGACCACCTTCTGCTTCCTTAACTTGTCTCAAACGTTCTGGCATAGAACATAATAAACTTTGAAACAGATCTTCATTGAACTCCAAATCATGCAAGACGATATTCACATTTTTGAGCAATGTTTCTTCTGAATAACGCCCTTTTGCCGTTTCTTGATGCATGAGAAGTTCGACTCTGTCTTTAACGATTGCACCGAGATTTTCAGTCAGATTTAAATCAGGGCTATTTCCTGGCCACAAATCGTTGCCCCAGAACTCCAAATTCTTGCTTCTCAAATAATGTTGAGTCGCATTGGCCTTCATGTATGGCGCTTTATCATGAACAAACGTCGTTTCAAAAATCGTCATTGAAATTATCGAAAAAAATCAGATTTTAGATTGATTTTTTAAAACCTTGTACCAAACCCACTCTGTAGCAGACTGAGCAGAATGGAATGTACCATTCAACGCAGAATTGAATTCTCTACAAGATAATATATTCAAAAATGGTCTAGCTATTTGGGAAGTATTTTTCCTGGGGGAGCAGATCGTTATGTCACACCCTGTACACATACATACACGTAAAACTTCAGAATGAATTTGGAAATAATAAATGAAACGTTTTTTTGAAAGTAGTCAACATTAGCAGGACCATTTGCTGACACTCTGCAAGCACCTCGTACATTTCTGATTCACCATTATGACCTTGTCCTCTTAATGGTATTTGTTCCAACAGCTGAGCAGTGGAAGTAGCCTCAATTAGCTGGATCACTCGTCATGCTCATCAAATTTGCTCAGATTCAGAATCGGTAACAAATTTTCGTGCAAAAAATTTAAATATTTTCAGAAAGCATAAAATTTTCATAACTCGCAATAATTTGTTTTCTATCGTGAATAGCATTTGCTGAATACGCATTAAAAATTATCTGCTGACTAAGCCCGCATAGGATCAGACAATTTATATAAAAAAAAGCTTGGGTTGGAAAATATTAAACTCAATTCATTAGCGCCTGATATTTTTTTATTATTTTACTCGACTTCTGTAAAAGAAGGTGTAGAACATTGTATAAACATGGCAATACAATTAATATTAATAAAACAACAATGACAAAAATTTTAGCAATAAATATTTCTATATCTTTCACATTTGCTTTGCTGATCAGCAAACGATTTTGTTAGGTTTTGTTCTTTATTAGGCGAAATTTTATTTTTACAACTACCAAATAATTGTCGGAAACTAGCGTTGCACCTAGATATGCTCTTACATCTTTAAACGAGTTGTAGAAGCTGCTCGGAGCGATGAAAATGGCGATCATTGAGGCACAGACTGCATTTTGCCATGTAATTTGCTTGACATACTTGTGGCGAAAGAAAGTGTTCATGATCTTGTATTCATAGTTTTCGCAAAAAGCTCAACGCTTGATAATTTGGCCGATAAATGCAAAAGTTAAGGGGTCGAATGGTTTGTTTAATTCAACAAGAGAAATCCATGGAAATATGGCTCGTTGATATGAATATTAAATATGGCTCGTTGGCACAAAAACCCCAATTCATTTTCACAATATCATCGTTCAACAGGTAAACTTTAATCATTGTAGGTTCAACAATGTACAATGTCGCAGCAGCGTAAACCTGATGCGCCACTAGAGCAACAGCTCCTATTAGAACAGTCGTCCAAAATAATTTCATCGAAACATTTGTGGAATAATACAATTCTCGAAACCATGCAAGAATAGTCGAAAAATTGCTTCACGTTGATTTTCTTCAACATTCAACAATTTTACAAAGTACAGTATGCCAAACCACGGCAAAATGATATTACAAAAACTACTCGAAACAACAATGAAACGATTTTTAAATATTTTTTTTAAGCAAAAATTATTGGCTTTCTTAAAAATTTCCAGTTCTGAGTGCTGCAAAGGTTTGTTTCATTTTATTGGGTTGTACATATTTCGTCCCGTTTTTTAGTGTTTTTTAAACCATTTATTTGTAAATTCAGAAATAAGTTTAATCAGTTATGTACAGGGTGGTCCGAAAGTCTTGATGTATGACTTTGCACAGTTGAATTTTCCTGCGCGCTGAGAACAGAACGGTTTTGTTGTGTCAGAGTCAAAAACGATATGATATGCACGACTGATAAGTATCAAACAGAGATGGTGATAAATTATAATTAGTAAGCAAAATGAATGCAAATCGTCTAATAGTGCAAAAGTGGTTCAACGATAACCTGCCCCGGTGCGACATCTACTGAGAGGCCAAGCGACTGAACATCGATCGCCAGTATGTGTACCATACTTTGAAAAGGCTTGAAGAAACTGGTGACATTGGTGATAAACCGCGGAGTAAGAGAAAATGCCCATGGAGATGGTGCATCATTCAATCGACAATGTGATTGACCATTTAAACAATCTTGCAAAAGCCAGTGGCGATCGTTCTGAATAAAAGCTGTTTTGGGACATTCTTGGTTCGCATAATTACCTATATTGATCATTGATTTTAGTCAGTCTTTCATCTGTGCAGCAGCGCACTCAAAATAGCATACATCAAGACTTTCAGACCACCCTATATGTGCCATTTTGATCAATAACCTTCTTCCATCTTTCTGGTAGCTGAAAGATTCCTCTCTTGTAGAATTCCTGGGACTTGTTAGCGAAAAACTGATCCAAGTGGTTTTTGCAGGCGCTCAAATTTGGTAAATTTATACTATTAAGAGAGCTCTGTAAAGATCGAAACAATGATAGTCAGAAGGTAGCAAGGTCCGGACTATATGGTGGATGCATTAAAACATCCCAGCCAAGTTGCAACAATTTTTGCCAAGTGGTCATAGAAACATGTGGTCTGGCGTTGTCATGCTGGAACACAACGCCTTTTCTACAGTACTGGCCAACTCTGGCCTCTTCTTGTCGATTGCTTGCTTCAATTTGGCCAATTGTGAACAGTACTTATTGGAATCAATAGTTTGGTTTTGTGGCAGCAGCTCATACTACACAATACCCTTTCAATCCCACCAGTTACACAGCATGACCTTCTTTGGGTGCATTCCAGCCTTTCCGATCGTCTGTGCTGACTCATCCCACTGTGACCATGATCTTTCTCGACTAATATTGTTGAAAATAATCCACTTTTCATCGCCAGTGATGACTTGTTTGAGAAAAAACTCATTTTTATTGCGTTTAAGTAGTGAATCACAAGCTGAAATCCGATCCATTAAATTTTTTTCACTCAATTGATGTGGCACCCAAGTATCGAGCTTGCAGACCATTCCAAGCTTACATAAATGCTGTGAAACAATAGTGGCAGTAATGTTTAGTGCCTGACCAATCTCACATGTCGTCAAATAGCAGTCGCTATCAATCATGGCCTTGATTTTATCCACATCTGTGGTGACAGGCCGTCCGGCGCGAGATGCATCTTTGGCATCAAAACTTCAAAATCATTTTAAACCTCCAGAACCACTTTCTGCATGTTGAATCATCTACAGCATCGGCTCCATATACAGTACAAATTTTTTCACAAGTTTGTGACGCATTTTTGCCTTTCCAGTAGTAAAACGGCATAATATGGCGAACATGTTCTTTATTTTCTGACATGTTTAAAATTTCACAAAAAATGCTGGAGCTCACTGATCACAACAAAATTTTACTATAATGATTGCTGAAATGTCATCTTTCAAGTAACTTATAACATTTGTGTGTGTGAAATTGGAAACCAGTTGAAAAAACGATGATACGCTATCAACCTGAGAAAACAGGATGAATATACAGGGTGCATCAGCTATTTGAGAACACAATTTTTGAGGCCATAAGTGGCCCAAACTGTAACTAAATATTTTTTTTAATATTTTCCAACATGAAAGCTTCAAATCTAACGCAGGAAATGAAAAGGCATGCTGTTCTTGTCGCCTTAGCTGCCAACCATAGAGATTCTGAGGTTGCAACCTTCTTAAATGTCGCCAGGCCCTATTCGTCCCCTGCACAATTCGTCCCCTGAGCAATTTGTCCCTGACATCAAAGGCATTGTTTTGTCTTACGATTAGTGTAACAAAGCCTGCACGTCATAACAAACTCCTCTCTCAAAAAGATCACAATTTTGTTGTAGTATGATCAGTTGTGTCTGTTCTTATTAGCTTAATCTCTACATTTTTCAAAAATGGCCCGATTTGTTGAATCGGAAAAAGGAAAGAATAAATTAGTCAATGAACGAAATTACATTTGTACGTATTTAAAATTGACAAAGAATGAAGAAACGATATTTGGATATGCGAACATCGAGGAACATGTAAAGGACGAGTCTGGACGGAAGCCAATATGCTGAATATTGTCAAAATTGTCTCTGATCATAGTTACGCTTCGCAAGCTGCGCGCCCGAAGATGCTCGACGTTGTTCAAGCGGTTCGAAATCAAGCCTGAACGACGCAAGAGACACCACAAATTATTTTAGCGACGGCGGTAGATCAAGTGCACGAAAACGTCGCGGTGCTTCTCCCTAGGAAAAGCACATTGAAAATGTACGATCAGAAACCAAAGAGTCAACAATGGAATGCCGGAACTTCCACGAACGATCGAAGAAATGGTGATTCCTCAGGTAAATAATATTTTTCTTTATTAGTAACATAACCTTGTAATCTTGTACATAATTTTAGGAATATCGAGAAATTGAAATCAACAGGCAAATGCAACCTTTCCTCCAATACGATTCGGGCGCTTCTGATCTACTTCCAGGGCGAATGCTAATTTTTGCAACTCCCCAAAATCTTCACCTATTAGCACAAAGTCGAGAATGGTTTGGAGATGGAACGTTTAGTACAGCGCCGCATTTGTTCCAACAATTGTACACTATTCACGTCATTCAATTCGGCGAAGTGATTCCGGTCGTCTACGCTTTATTACCGAACAAAACACGTGTCACTTATGTAAAATTATTGCAGGAATTGAAGAATCTTCAACCGGGTCTTCAACCGCAATTTCTTATGACCGATTTCGAACAAGCCATCTTGCAAGCATTCGATATCAAATTTCCTGGAATCGAAAAAACGGGTTGTTTGTTTCACTTAACTCAAAACGTTTGGAAACACATGCAACGTACTGAGGGATTACAGGTAAATAAAATAATTTTTTATTCAGTTTTTCAAATACAAAATAAAGTGTTTATTCAGGAACTTTATCAAAACTCGCACAAAGTCGCTCAATGGATTCAAATGATCCTCGCTATCGCTTTTTCTCTTCCAGCTGATGTGATGCAAGCTTTCGAAACATTGACGGAACATGATGATTTTCCAGAAGAAGCTCAACCGATTACTAATTACAGTCGACTCCACTTATAAGCATATCGGATATAAGCATACTCCACCTATAAGCATAGGTTCCCATTTTCCCGATTTTTTGCCCTATACTTTATGTGTAATTGAGCTCCGCTTACAAGCATA